>PVLA01002159.1:0-139766 GCA_004027455.1 Hydrochoerus hydrochaeris
GGCATTATCTTGATCACTAAAGTGCTTTCATTGACTGGAGCCAAAGAAAATTCAAATACAACCCAGAAACAACAGAAGTGTGTCATTCTGGGATGGTCATGAAGTCTGTCTGACGTAGGCACCTGCTTCTCATGATAAATAATGCCAGATGTTACAAGGATAGATACAAGCCTCTGTTACACATCTGCTCTGTGCAATTGTGCAATTATATATCACAAGGGAGTTTTCTTTTTCAGACAGTGGGTGGGCCATCAGTTGCAGCTTAATATTTTAAGACATCAATCTTTGAACGCATTACCTCCAAATCCTTTCTTGTAGTCTCTCATAAAACACACACATACAAGGGGAATAAAGAATATTTGTTCACTGAACTCCCTCATCAACAGTGGTCCAAAGCAATTATTAGTTGTAGACAACATTTTCTGGTTTCCATTAAAAAGATGACTGGACATTTGCTATAAGACAACGTTTGTTGGTTGCAATAGGCAATGAGTAAAAACTCACATTTGCAAATGGTTTAGAAATGAATAATCACTATATTGGTGATACTGAAAGCAAGTACCAGTAAACCCTCTTAACATTAGGTAGCTAACTGAAAATATTTTAGGTAAAATCACCAAAGCATGGTGACAATTGCAAGATTTATAAGTATTAACAAATGCTTAAATTATGTACTTCTGCATAAAAATCAGTAAGAATCAAAATTGTAGCATGTTCATTCAAACAATATTTACATAGTTTTTCCTCTGTGTCATTCACTGATGTTAAGGGCTGGTGAAATAACCAAGGGTCTTATTTGTACACAGTCCAGGAGTGGGAATGGACAATTGGTAGAAAAATAAATGAGCAACTTGAGATAAATTATATGAAGAAAACAGCATGATTGTGCAGAGAAAAATTGGAGATACTATAGAAAGATCAGGTGTATTTGCTTTTACATGTGACATTTAAATTAAGAAAAAACTTTAAGAAAACTAAGAACTTGCCAAAAGCAAGAGAGTGTTCTGCACAGAGGAAAAGATAAAGTCTTGTAGGTAGAACCAAGTTTGGTATGTTTTAGAAACTGAAAGGAAATCAGTATGCCTAGAAATAGGCAAAAATCAGAGCTTGTTGGACATTGTTATTGTATTATAAGAAGTTTAGTTGTTAGTATAAATGATATGGAAAGCCAAATATACAATTGTTCATGCATTTTTAAAATACCACACAGGATACAACAGATGGACTGCAATGGTGAAAGTAGAATGTGGGAGAGACCAGTTAGAACACTGATTCTCTATCTTTGAAGTATATATAAGTATGTATAGAGGATCTTGTTAAAATGCAGGCAAGGGTTCATTCACTGGGTCCACAATGGTACCCATGATTCTGAATTTCTCACAACTTCTCAAGTGATTCAGATGGATCATACTGAATATCAAGGCATAAAAATACACTAAAAGGGTCCGAACTCTTTTTTTATCTTCCAAGACATTGGTTTGAACAGCCATGGTAGATGTGATTATGGGAAGAATTTGAAAGATTTGAGATGTATTTCACAGTTGGTTCTAACAAGTTCTATACAGCATATCTCTTAAAATCATAGCATTATGGGTAATAATGCTTATGCAACCAAAATTTTTGAAAGTTAAAGGGAATCCTGGAAGCTCTTTTCTCAGAACCAGGGCAGATGCAGGCAACAGCTGACAAAGGGAAGTCAGCAATAGGAACTTTCTATGACTATGACAGAACTTGGCCTAGGGAGCAGGGGAAACATCAAGGTGCTAGTGGATGAGTTAAAATATTTCCCAGGAGACTGGGCCCATTTGTCTGACAGCAGGGACCAGCAGTCATTTGTGAGATCAGAAGACTCACTAGAGTCACACAGAAATCTTGAACCTCAAAGTCTGAAGCTTCAAGCTTAGTTGTGCCACATTTTAACTGTCTATCTTTGGGGGAAAAAATCTCATACGCCTGTTTCTTCATTTAATAGAATGTGATATAATCAGATCATGCATATGAAAACGTTTAACATAGTAAATATCTTAAGATGTTATTAATAAATACCAGTCAAGTCATACATGTGTTTTAATATGGGGGAGGTCTGCTTCTTCTGACATTGTAAAATGAAAATCATCTGTTAGTTGTAGAAGAGAGTGATTCACATCCTGGACTATGTCCCTATGTATCTTATACTATTTCTGTTTCTGGAAAAGATGTTTTCTGAGACCATCAGAAACACTGGGCTAACCAAAAATACCACCTTTAAATTAAACAATGGCAAAGCCAATGCCACTGTTGTAAGGCTGAAGGCCACCACTGGTGTGGGCTAGGAGAAGCAGCCAGCCACACCTTACACTCACATGGCTGAACATCATGTTGTCTCCCTACTATAAAAACCTGAAGAAGTGAGTGGGATCCAAAATTTATGATAGATATTATGAAAGTTAAAGGGAAGGAAATGTCTAAAAAGGGAAGGTGGTATCCATTGTTAATTCCTATTTTGTTGTTTTGAAGTCATGTGTTGTTTTCATTATTCTGTTTTGCTTGGTTTTTTTGTTTTGTTTGATTTTATTGTGTCTGATGGTATGGGCAGCTATTTTGAAGATAATAAGATATATTATGGCAACCACTGTTGATTTCCTATTGTCTTATTTTAAAGCCCTGTCTCACTTTCATTGCTTTGTTTTGATTAATTTTATGTCTGATGGTATAGGCAGCTACTTTGAAGATAACAAGAGGCATTATGGTAACCATTGTTGATTTCATATTGTTTTGTTTTGAAGTCCTGTATCACATTCACTGTTTTGTTTTGATTGGCTCTATTCTATTTTGTTTGGTTTTATTCTCTTTAAAATTAAAACAAAAATCAACAATTTTCCATACTGTCACAAATAGTTCAAGGTAATTTCTCATTAACTATAATATATACAAATGGGTCAAAATAGGGCCTAAAAAGCTTATCTAGTCACTTCACCATACCTGAAAGGTTCTTTAAAGGTAACAGACACATACATTCTTGAAGCTCAGGAAGAGATTGACAGACATGAAATAGGCTGCTTTAGGGTCTCACCATAATGACCATCAAAATTTTTTCTTGAGTATTTGACAGTCTTTTGCTGTTTGTCTGTATGTTACATTCCCTGTACTAAGAAATATGCTATACGGTTTTATCATTCCTTATTCAATTTAAAATCATTTCTATTTTCCATATTTTCAGAGGGAATAGAAAACAACTGATCCCCAGACTTTATAATTCAAGGCTGGTGTGAAGTTAGGCTTACTTCTGTTAAGCTTCTTTTGTAATTATCTACAAATACTTGCCTGCCACCAAAGTTACCCTAAACTTGATCTCTAAGTGACAGAGTGTGAACTGTACCAATGAGTCTTATTAATTCATAGTGATGGTGGTCTTCCCAGTCACATAAAGGAAAATATTAGCCTTCTGAAATTATTAATCCAAAACAATGAGCTCTCTTACTGTATAATTTTAAAAGTTTTATCCTTTACAGCCTACTAGAACAGGGAAGGATTTACAGAGCATCTCATTCAGCTCTACCAGTTAGTTCTCCAATGAACTGTGTGTCTTGACTCACCCCAAGACTCTTCTCCCAAAATGCCTCAAATCTATCCCAGTCAAGTTAAATGCAGTCTCTCTCCCCACCTTCTATCTCTCTTTTCTAGAGTAATTTTCAAATTCTAATAGAAAGTCTCTAAAATTTCTCTTGGCAATCTTCCTTGGTAGAAAAGAAGTAATAAATTTGGTCATTATTTTTCAGGCTCACTTCAGAAACATTTAGACCACATCCAAAATGTTATATGCAATTCTATCCCTCTACAAGAACTTCTCACAAAATCTAAGTCTCTCAATTACACAGGTTCTCTCAGGCCTGATTCCTTGGGCATTTCCTGCACCTCCAAAGAAGCACATTCTCTTCTGTTCACATCCAGGTCAGATATCAAGGAATTGAATATTACACCACATAAATTATCCAAATCTTACAAACCAGCCCATCCTTTCATTTCGGCTCATAATAAATAATGACATGAATTTAGGTTTCAGAGATGAACGTTCTTTCAAAGGCCCAAGAAGTTAGATATTTCTCTCTCAACTATTCTTCTGTGTTAGCTGCATGGCCTTTTTGTTTAGAGTCCCAAACCATTTAAATCTACCCAAAATGCAAATCTGATTATGACACTTGGGGCAATGGGAAAACAGAAGGAATTTAACACCTCACACCCACTGATCTTATGTGATTCCCTCGCCAAGCTATAAGACCTTTAAGGCAAAGAACAAATCGTATTCATCCCATTAATCTTATATTCTAACCTCCGGCATGGTATTTAATAGATACTTCACACATACTTGTTGAATGAGTAAACAGAAGTTTTTCAGAATCACAGATTCCAAAAACAGTGATCAACAAAGTAAGGAAAACAGAGTATATGACAAAGATACCAAATTATAGACTTTCTGCCTCGCCGTCTTCTTATTCACTCTGTTTATATCACATCTGGCTTCATCCAGAGTTTTGAGACAACCTTATCCTAAGTGCTATTCAGGGAAACTGCGTTACCTCAACACATTACCATCGAACCAAAGCAAAGCTGTGCTCTAGGTTTTAAGTAGAACGGAATTAATGCTATCTAAACTTAGTTTCACTAAAATTCATTTGAGTACACATCTTCCAGTAATAATATCTGAACACCAACATTTGTATTCTTATCCCATTTTACACACACACACACACACACACGCAAATGCACACACACAATTTTTGACACTGAAAATCTTACTAAGATTTAGGGGTTTTAAGACTTACTGGCCCTTAACTGCAGCTCTTCCTCAGCTCCCCTTAACTGGATCATAATCATAGTCATTACTGCTATAATGACAGTAATAATGTTTTCTGCTTCTTCAGCACTTCTCAGATGATCTCAAAGCATGACTGCATTGGGACTGTAAAAATGGAAGAACATTCATCTCTTGTAGAGATGGTGTTTATAATAAGGGCAAAAGCTCATAGGCTTGTCTGCCTCTCACAAATCAAAATTATGAGACTTGCACAGATTTGTTTCTTTATTTAGCTAGGAATAGGTGATTTTCTTAACATAGGTCAAAACAAATCTCCAGAGGCAGCCACCAAAGAGAAAAGATTTACTTCTTATCCAACAGTCACTAACCTTATCAAACATAGTTTATATTGTCAAAGGGGAGGAAAGTTTTAATGCTCCTAAATCTGTAAACTGTCTTTCAAATTGTGGCAAGAAGTCGAACACCTCCCTCATCTAGGGTTGGTCTCCAGGCTCAAGCCAAGCTTTTGTGTGACTCAGATTCATTCCCTTTTGTGTGACAATTTCACAACCCCCAATATATGCCTGAAAGCACTGCATGGCCATTATGATGATGATTTTTCCTATGGTTCCAGAGAATCATTTAGGGAACTGAGAAATAAAAGGAATCCAATTCATTCTTCATGGGCACAGACTCACCTGTGAGAAGGCTTCTAAGTCATGAGTGACTGAAGCATTTCTGCTCCAGTCTAAAATAGAAATTTCTCTCATACACATTTTCATATATATTCAATGTCCACCAGGTACTTTATGACCTGCCTGGATAGGGCAAGGAACTGAGAACAACAACATATAGAAAGGTGCTCTTAACTCTGCGGCCTCAGGTTCCTTGGAAGTTAGAGCTCATAAGAATGGACAACTTGTTTCCTTGCTTTTGCATTTTGATGAACCTCAAGAATTTTAGTCTCCATATATCAGCAAAAAGATGGATTTAAGATATGAATCTGGTTATCTTACCTTGAAAACCCTTTGGAGATCTCACTACATTCAAAATGGTACTTATAGTCCAAACCACAATCTACACAGGGCTAGACTACCTGTTTCTCCAATATCACTGTCTCCGCTGTGACCCTTCTTGATTTCCTTTTACTTTTCTAAGACACCAAGTTTGATTCCATGTCAAGTCTGTACCTGCTGCTCTACTTTGCAATGCCCCTCTTCACGCCACCATAACCTCATTTCATTCAGTAATCCCTGCCATAGTCACTTACTCAGAGAAGCCTTCCTGAGTGTCTCCTCCGGAATATCCTCCCCAATCCATGACAGTTTGTGCCTCTTTAGCCTGATTTATATTTCTTCACTGGACTCATCCACATTGACATTATAACATATATTTACCTGGCTAATTGATCACCACTGATTTTCTGTACCCAAATGCAAGCTCTCTCTGTACAGGCAAGAATTTGGTTGTGTTCATCACTGGAACATGAACATACGAAAAAGTACTTGGCATACAGAGTCTGGTTGACAAATATTTGTTGATAAATAGTGGAGATTCTTTCTATAAACACTCTTCACCTAACAGTGTTATAGGAGCTCTTATTTGCTCCCATAGTTATAGATAATTTAAAATTTTGAAGATGGAAAAAACTAAGGAAATAAGTACTTGCCTGTTAAATTCAGACATGCTGCTCATAACCCTAGTTCTTTCTCGTTTTATGTTATTCATTATAGTTGTGTTTTTATTTCTGGAGACTGGCTGTCCAGTCATGAGGATGGTTCCTTCACCAGTGTGGTTTGTCCCACTGGCACAAATAGATCTAGAAACTGTACCTCTTTATCTCTACCTTTGTTCCTTCTATTTCCTTGAGAAGACTTAAATTGGATGCCTTCGCATATCACAAGAAAGTTTTTTCATCAGAGTGGTAACAGGAACTGGACTGTTTTCATACAGTTTCATGTCATTCTCATTGTCATAGTCACTTTCCTCTTTAAGAGACACAATACCCTGAAGCAACAATTTAAAGGTGCACATCCTTAGTCCATGGTAAGCTGGCTCCAGTGCACAAATGGCATAGTGAAAGGGTCATCTGCAGACGAAACTATCAAATCACAGTTAACAGGAAGTACAGAAAGGAGGAACCAGGGAGAGAGATATATCCTACTAGATCACAGTGTCAGTGACCCTCCTCTCTGAGTAGGCCCTACCTCCTGACAACATGTCAGCTATGAACCCATCAGTTCAACATGTCAGCTATGAATCAATCTGTTAGGCAGGTAGTTAGACATAAGCAGGCCTGAGGGACAAAGGGAAAAGACATTCAAAATAGCATACTTTACCAGGTAAGTAAAGGAATTCAATGTAGAATGCATCTATAATCATTTGTTGGGTTTAGGGAAAAATGATATATCATAAAGGTGATACCTCACTTCCTTTTGATACCTGGCCACCTAGCTGTCTAGTTCCAAGATGAAATGTATAATAACACTTGCATAGGCTACAGACCAATGATATCAGAAACAGGGATTTTCTTTAAGACTTTCATGTCCTGGACTGGAACCTCGTTAAATTAATGACTTAACTTTCCCAAATTTCTTTCTCGGTCTCCTATTAAGTCTCAGGACATGAGCAAAATATAGCCACATTTTCTATTAGAACTTAATATACATGATCTTGAGTCCAGCTGCCAATGGAGTCCTTACATGATGAAAGTCCCTGAGAAAATATAGACCATCTAAAATGGACAGGCTTTGCATTCTCAAAGCAACTTCTAAGTAAAATGTCAGTAAGAACCATAATCACTATAGGTCACTAAAGCCAGGAGTAACTCCTGAGAGCATAAAAGAGATACCCAAACTCACACTTGGTACTGATACATGATGGCAGTGCTACCTTCTCACTTGAAACTATTAGCTCTCTCTATATCAGTTTTACAACAGATTGCACCTACATTTCTACATGACTACCTACTTGTCTTGACTGAACTTCTTAATTCATGGCACAAAGAATAGAGGACCAAGGCAGCAAGGGGCCAGGTCCTCACTGCATCAAGACCAGTCTCCCAGTGACATATTTTTGGTTGTGTGACTGGTACTGTTGATTCACAGAGTGGTGCAAGTAGATCTTGCATAATTCCATCACTCTCTCAAGTTAAGCCTATAAGCCTTAATTTGCATTGTGTTTGTAATATTCTGCAATGGTCTATGGACTTGGAATTATTCCAATATACACAATACTGTAAAAGTCAGGCAATGTATTTTTTATACTCAATATGACATTTCAGATTGCCGTGTTCATGAAACTTGTCTCCTGTTTTTCCCAAGTTTATTTGGCATTATGTACTGACATCTATTCCTGGGCTTTTGTGTTTCTGTTGTCTCTTCTGTCACTTTTGCGAGTAACACCACTTTCGGAAAAATGAGAGAAAAAAAACTAAGATTAAATATGAACAAGAAGTCCAAAAACATGTGGAGCTTTACTCTGCTTTGCAGGTTGACATATGTTATATACTGACTCTTTACCCAAGGTTAGTAACTGAAATAATAAATATCATGTCTACTAGCAAATGGGCCACTGGAAGAGAGACTGTTCTAATTCAGGTCAACCCGCTAAGTCACCTTGCCCTAAAGGTGATGAAATGGGACACTGACGGACACTTGCTATCCTGAAGGAACTCCAGTCCAGTGTCCCAATTGTTGTCTTTAGAATCAGGAGGCCTGAAGCTTCAATCAGCTGCCAGCCAAATCATCACTATCAGCAAGATTGAGTCTCTGGTAGCATTGGATATCACAGCGAAAACCTTAAGTTTTCTCCTTGACAGTGGGGCCTCTTGTTCTGTTCTTACCTCCTATTCTGGACAATTGACCTCTAACTCTTGTCACATTATTAGTGTTAATGGGACTCCAGTGATTAAAACTCCCATATTGCTAATGGGATGATCTTCTCATTACCTGTGCCTTTTTTTTTTTTTCCGGTAATGCCTGAAAGCCCCTTCCCTTTACTGGGCTGAGACTTATTAGCAAAGATGGAGGATCAAATTATGTTTGGCTCCCCATTATGATAAAGGTGACAATATCTTTATCCTTACTGATCTTCCTGTTAAACCCCAGGTGTGGGCCAGCAGCATGCCTCGGAGGGCTACTGTATTTACCCCAATAGTGATTAAGCTGAGACAGTCTCATGCCTTCTCACATGTAAGTAGTATTTGTTTCAGCCAGAAGCCTAAACAGGGATACAGTATCTAATAAACAAGTTCCTTCAATATGGATATTTATGTCTTATCAGTTACCTTGTAATACCCCAATCTTAGAAGCCCATGGTGTTTACTGTTTAGTGCAAGATCTCCATGCCATAACTGAGGCAGTTATCCATGTATATCCTGTAGGTCCTAACTCCTACACCCTTCTGAGCCATATTCCTTCAAAAACCCAACAGCTTAGAGTCCTAGACCTTAAAACTGCCTTGTCTTCTACTGCAGTGCATCTGAGTCTCATTCCTTTCTGCTGTTGCATGACTGGATGGGCTGGGTTGGAGCCAGCAGCTTACTTGAACCGTCTCCTTCAATGATTCAGGGATAGTCCCATGTTTTTGGAAAGGCTTTAGCCAGGCTAGAAGAAATTTTAATGAATGGGGCCATCATACAATACGCAGATCATCTTCTTATCTGTTCCCCTTCAATAACAGAGGTTCAAGATTGTTTGGTTCAGACTTTAAATTTCTTGGGTGACAGGGAATATTGAGTCTCAAAGTCTAAAGTTCAATTACCATCACAAATAATCTGTGTAGGATTTGTTCAAACCCCAAGGCACAAGCTTTTTTAGAAAATCATATATGGGCTATGTAAGCCCTTCTAGTTCTTAGCACCTGAAAACAACTTCATTTTTTCCTGGGCTTAACTGCTTGCTATCAACTCTTTGTAGCCTGATGGCTAAACCCCTCTATGAGTCCCTAAAAGGAAATAGTGATCAAATGTCCCCTTCCTGACAACAGAATAACAAAATTCTTATTATAAATTAAAATTCTCTCTCCTCAAAGACCCTACTTTGAGACTGCCATAGCCTTACAAACTGATTATAAAAGAGTAACTAACCATCAAGTTGTGGCCCCTGGGACTCTTACCCGGGCCATAGAACCCATTTAAAAATTTTCAGGCTATTTATCAAAGTAGCCAAACACAGTAGCCAAGGATGACCAAGATATATCAAAGTAATGACCACTTCTGTTCTTTTAGTAGAAGGATTACTTCGGTGTCTCTACTATCTAAACTTCTCATCAAGTGATTTCTCTGTTAGATTTTAAAGGGTATTGTTTCAATTCTGCTACTTTGCTCCAACTCCTGAGCTCAATTTTTCTGACCAGGAGGGAAATAACATCGTTTGCCGCACTTATCTTGATATTGTTAATCTAACTTGTGCTGGCCAATCAGACCTATAAGACCAGCTTCTTGATAACTCAGATGTAATCTTGTTTACTGATGGTAGTACCTACGTGAGAGACTTGGTAAAAGACAAGTTGGTTATGCTGTTGTTTCTCTTAAAGACACTGCTGAGACTCACTCTTTTTCTACAGGAAATCAGTACAGCAGGTCAAATTGCTTGCTTTGACTCATGCCTTAGAGGTCAGTAAGAACAAATGAGCCACAGTATAGACTGATTCCAAATATGTTTTCCAATGCTAACTTCTCATGCTGCTGTTTAGAAACAAAAGAACAAAGCAGAAAGTTTAGACAGTAAATAGCAAAGAGGAACTACAGTAAAACATAGGGATATGAAGTTATTTTTAATTAAAAAATAGAGTGAAAAGAAAAACAAGAATATTTTAACTAACAAAAGATCTTGTATGTTGAAATTTTCTACCAGAATGGAAAAAAGCTGAGGACAAAGTCAGAGAGTCAACTGAAGTCACAGAAAATGAGTTAAGTTACAGAAAGTTCATGAGGGATAAAGTTTATATTTACAAACACATATTGTGACTGTTCTGTGTTTGTCCTGCTCTTGGTTCTGTTCCTTACGGGCTGCTCCTTTCGAGCTTCGCCATTGCCCGTATGAGACTAAAGAATATAACGCTGTCTTTCCATCTTTAGTCACTTCCCCTCCAACACGGGACCAGATAACACCAGCAAGCAGAACAGCATTCCTGCAAGGAGGGACAATCCAGACTTTACAGGCACACTTGTGAGCCTTTAGAGCTCAGAGAAGATCCTCAAGTTCAGAAGAAGGAACCCACACACAAGATAAATAATGCAGCTATGGTATTGTGTAGAGGGCCTACTGTGTTATTTTAGCCAACTCTTTCCTAGGAAACATACCCTTTGTGCTTGCTGGTTCTAACTTTACCCCTCATATACTCATAGGCATTTCTATACATCTGAAATATTAGTTCTCTTTAAAGTCTATAAGATCTTATGAGTTCAACAATTGACTCCTCCTCGAAAGGGCCCTTTCTTAGTATTTCTCTCTACCAAAGCTACCAAAGTTTCAGGAACTGTCAGCTGGATTTCTCATTCCCAGATCAAACATTGAGAAACAGAAGTACCTCCAGGAACTCCACCATCCTGGAAAAGTCAACAACTAGGAGACTTAAAATACACAGCTCAGTTCAGGCCTCTCTCTCCCTGTTGTATCTTCCAACAGAGTGTTGTGTGCACTGTGAACATTCTCCTCCTACTCAGAACCTTTATTATAATTATCTCACTGTTCATTGTGCTTACTTGGTGGTACCTGTAAGAAGCCTTATAAATCTAGTTATAGAGAGCTCCAAATTGTCATCCTCGTTTAATTATTTCTAATGGGCTGGGGGGGTTGCTGTTGTTGTTTGTTTGTTTTGTTGTTGTTTCTGTTGTTCTTCCTGTTTAAAACCAGAAATCTGGTCCATGTCAGATCCTAGCTTTGGGGAAATGATATGTGCGTGGCCTCTTGGACCAACTTAGTAAAAGTGACTCATGAACATTATAATCTTTGTTCTTATAATCATTATATTTGTGTCATATATAATACTCTCTTAAACTTTATTTCTCGTCATTTATAGTCAATCTGTCTTCAGATGGTTCTGCACCATTTTAACTCAACTTTGTATATGGACCATGCCTTAGGGCCTGAAAGTCAACAACAGTGGGCTCACTCTCTTCCCTCAATGCCATCTCTCAGCAGGAATTAGCCATAGTGACACGATGCCCTGGTGCCCTAAATGATTTAAGAGTCTCCAGTTTTGAGGGGGGAAATTTTAAGCAAGTAGCTATATTTAACAGGCCTAAGGATAATGTATGATGGGGTGGTGATATCCATATTAAGCATGCTTTGGGAGTTGAGTAAAAAAACAAAAACATCAATGGATACTACATTTGTAATCATTTTCAGGTCTCAGGGCTAAAGTCATCACATACAGCACAATGACTTAGTTTTAAGGTTACATATTGTACATTCTCCCAATACCTGCCCTCTGATCATCTCATTCCAAACAAGGCACATAACATTTTTAGCTGTCATAGCCTACAGCCCAATGACACAAAGGAAGGAAATGTTCTCCTGCCTTGGGCTGGGACCTGCTTAAATTAAGAATTCACATTCTATTTGTGTGTCTTAAAATGTACCCAAAGTCACACTCTTTATGGCATAGCCCACCTTCTAACCTAAAGGTGTAATTAGGTCTATATCTGCTTTATAATAAATTTTACCTATAGTTTTGCATGGTTGCCTGTGTATCTTGACTGAATTCTTTCATAAAAGGCACAAAGAACTGAGGACCAGGAAAGTGAGGGTTCAATTCCTCATTGAATCAGAAACCAACTTCCCAGTGATAATCTATTAACGAGTATAGTATCCCATGATCGAATCTCCTTCCAAACACATGAGACTCGGCGGGGACATCTCAGATTCAAACCATAATGCTCATCACCCTCCAGGAGCCAACTCTTTTTCTCGTTTCTTTAAAGGAAAATTCAAACTTTCAAAACAAGGTTTTGCAACTAAAGAGCTACTTACTTGACTTCCCCAGTGGTTTGTATGCTTATCTACAAGTACATATAATTTCTGTGAAAAAAATATTAATGAGAAAAACACTAAGGGAACTAAAGCTTAAGCCTATCAAAATGAATAGACAAATTGTGAGAGATGCCCAACTGGTTCCTTTGTGATTCTGATGGCTTCAAATAAATCTTGGAACTTGAACATATCACCCACAATTGCTTCTAATTCTGGTGAAGCCCTCACCCCAACAAAATCACTCCTTCTTTCTTATCCTCAAACCTAAAAAGGATTTGGGTTTTCACCACAAGGAGGCACCAGAATGCCCATGTTGCACATGAGGGAAAAAGAATGGTGGCACCACTTTTCTACTGTGATCATTATTTACTAGCTCTTCTGTCTCAATGGCTGACTGTAATACTAACTCAGAATATGTGGCTTCTAATCACACTGATCAGCCTTGTTCTTAAAGTTGAATTTCAGGCCATCATCTATCTTTTTAGAAAATGAAATAAAATGCTACTGGTTTTATCAAAATGTTTAGCAAAAGTCATCATTCTGGTTTCTTTTTAAACATCTATTTGACTGTGTTAAACAGACAATTAAGTATGGCTTTTCCATTTCTGAACCTATATATGACTCCAAAACTATGTTGTATATTCATCTGCCCATCTATCTATCTGCCCTCTCAAACATTCCCTGAATATCTATGCCAGGGAAGATCTTTCAGGCATGCTAGTAACATATGATCTTTATCTCAGTGTGATTATTTTCACTTAAAGCAGGGTTTTCCTTCAGCAGCAGCAAGAGCTTTACATCCTCATATTTATAATCTATTCAGTTTCACTTCTATTAATTTCTCTTTGGTGACTTTCTACCAAAATTTTAATTAAATCCATACTACATATCTGTGAGGTGGGGCTTCTGCTATTTCCTTGTTTGCTTGTATATAATCTTTAATTTACAAAAACACTTCCACATATGACATTTCATGCAAAGTTTACAGCAGCCTGTGAAGATATCACAGTTGTCATAGAAAAGAAAAGTATAGAAATGCATGTTTTTGTCTGCAAGTCACTACATTGATGCTTCTAGTTGTCAATTCTAGCATCTCCTTAGCTCCCTCTTTGAGCACTTATTTACCAAATACTTATTGAGCATCAATTGTATATGTGCTGTCCCACAAAAATATTCAACCCTTGCCAAATATGTCAATTTCTTCAGCTCTCACATTATTCAAAAGAAGTTGAGGTCCCTGGGTTTATAACTCATCATTTCTAAAAAATTCTAACCAAGTACCATAATGTGGAATCTGTCTTTTAGAGTACATACACATCTTAGTTCTTGAAAAGGGTGTTAGGGCTTGTACCTAGATGTCCTGCCAAAGTCTCATGCTCTCATTGGTGGGGCTTTTTGGAGGTGGCTGGATTTAGGGTGTGTGAATGTGGATTCAGGGTATGTGGTACTAAATTAGTCCATTGATTGATTTAGCATATACATGTAGATGTTTTTGAAGGCCCATTCTGGGTGTGGATAACATCACCCAAAAGGCTTTTTGCCTGGGTGTGATAAAAGGGAAAGGGAAGCTAGCTGCTGCTTGCTCTCTCCTGCCTGCCTTTCCATGAACTGTTTCTCCTCTGCAATACTCAACTACCATGCCAAGCTGCCTTGAACCCAGCTGCCTATGAATTGAAACTTCTATAAACTGTGAGTCAGGATAAACCTTTCCTCCTTTAACTTGTGGATGTCTGGTATTTTGTCTCAGTAATGACGTCAGTAACTAAGTCAAGTCAAACATTTTTTCCATACCTCATCAATTTAAAAAAAAATTTTTTTTGGTTTGCATAGTAGTTTTTCTTCTGTACCACATCTGTAGAGAAAAGTGAATCAAAGAAGAAAGCAAGTAACAAGGGAAGTGTTTCTTTCTTAGTATTTAAGAAACATAGTTGGATGAGAAACTAGATGCACCGGGACTAAGGGCAAGTGGAGATGGGAGACCTTGAAATACAAACAGCTCCACCAAAATCTAAGTTACATCCAAGGGATCTAGATCTATAATTCCTAACACTTCTTAACCAAAGCCATTGTCCTCTCGTGTCACATTTGCTGTTTCTTGAGCTACTTTAAACTGTAGCTCAGAAAGACGACCTTTAAGATAGGAAAGATGTAAAATTAAAAGCAGATGCTTCAGTGTACTGGGGTCATGTCTGGGTCTGGAAATGGAAACAGGGACAGCAGGTTTTTATATTTTTTTGAGAAAATCCCAGGACATTCTTTAAAATGAAACATTTCAAAAAATATAAACATTTCCATTAGTCAAAGGATACCAAACCAAGGTTTGTCAACTCAGTGACTGTGAGAACTTCTCCAAGTGGAAATATTTACAAGAAGACTGAGGCAATCATTGTTACTAAGACCTTTTGTGAGACATGTGCATTCTTTTTTTCTCATTTTCCAGATTATGATGTAGAAAGGTAAAGAAAACAAAGACAGAATTACAAGGAACAGGAACAGAGAGAAAAAGATAGGAAGGATAAAAGAAATGAGCAGGTAAGATGGAAAGTTTGAAAGTTTTGCATTCAAATGGGCATATATCTAAATTCTGGGTAAAAAGTTACCCAGATATGCTAGAATCTTTTAAGTTGACTATTAATTGAACTATCTTTATAATTTTAAAAGGCATGAGTACCAAGGGGAAGGTACCTGAAATTTTCTTGAGTATACCATGAGTCTTAATACTGGGTACATATCAGAATCATTTGTAGGGTAAGCCCTACAAATGATTCTGATATGTACCCAGTATTAAGCCCCCAGGGCTCAACTTGAAAAATTTGTTTTTAGTCAGTCTTGGGTGAGGCTTAGACCTTTGGTGAGACATGTGCATCCATTTTTTAAAAAACTGGTTATATTTCACTATAAAACCAAAATATACCCTGCAAGAAGCCTTGGAAATACAATAAACCCTTCATCTAGAATATGCTTCAGATTTTAGCCAGTCCTTTATGAGTCTATATCATATTTATAATTTAATGACTTCTACTTGAACTGGGTAGAGAAGCCCACTCCTGAGAATACAGTGGAGACCACACCATGTGATAGTCTCAGGACTGATGAGGGTGACATTTCATAATTTGACATTTTGCCTCAGTTTACTTGGTTCTCTCCATCTATACAAGCATTGACTAGCATCTGGTGAGTTACTTCACTTTATTCAACAGAGAATTAAAAATATAGAGGAGACAACTTGAGGAACCAAGGCCATGTCGCCAAACCCCAATACAAGAACCTTCATCGAACACTTTTCATTCAAGATTATATACAGGCCCCTCATTTCCACCATTCCAGAAGGAAGACAGTTATGTGATCAGAAAACTTTTGTTTTAATATCACAAAGCTAACCATTGTGAAAAGCCATCTTTACAAAACTAAAAAAGCTTATAACATATTTGTTTTTAAATGTGCAACAGAAAACTTGCTCCAAATTAATTTTCAAATGAAATGCCAGAAACTTGGGGAAATGTACTTAGTGGGCCAAGAAAAAAAAAAAAAAACAGCAGATGGTGATGTGAGTCTTGCTTCTCTTTCATCAGGTTTCACTTAGCTAAGGTCAGGCATGCAATTGCAGATAAACAAACAAAGGAACTTACATTTAAACATGGTATATTACTAACGGCTTCTCGGCAGAAGGGAGGGTGGCCGTCACTAGGCCTCGCTACCTCATGGCAGAACCAGCTGCTCTTCATCGCTTGGGGAGCAAGTTGTGAAGAACACTGGTGACTTATAATTAAAGTGGAGAGATTCCATTCTGATGTGCTCATAAAGGGAAATGACAGAGACACAAAAGAAAGGAAGACATTAAAAAAGTAAACCCACTAAAACCCTTAAAGGCCTGAAGTGACCCTAGATTATAAGAAAAACATCCTGGCCTTTAAATAATTATCCTTTTGATTAGAAAGGCACATCACTAGCAATTCTGAGGAAAGGTCATGTTGGCAAGAAAACAACATAGTCATTTTAGGACCTTAGCATTCTCTGCCTCTCCCCACCTCTCTTTCCCAAAGAAGAGTAAACATCTCTGTACTACACTCTAAGGCACCTAAATAGAAATATGTCCTCATGAAAGAGATAATTACTATTAAAATAGTTATCTATATATTTCTAAACCTGGAAGGAAATTTTAAAAAACAGTAATGCCACCCCTATGAACATTGTGATTTCAGCAAAGATGTCACCTAAAATATTTACATGACCTATGAATTCAATTCATTGCTCAAATTCAATTCATAGTCAAATTTGATTTGTCTAGAATTGGTTAAGTGTGAGTTTAAGGTAAGAGAATACCCTAAAGTGCAAAAAGGAGAGAAAATGATGCAACCAAGATATTTACATTTATTTGCTTGCCAAAGTTACCAAACCATTGGCCTCCTAGAGATGGCAGACTGATCTGGAAGCCTCTGGATTTAGTTTTTATATTCTAAGTCACTGCTATTAAATTGACTTGTACAACTGGGAGTTAAGTCTATATCATAAATATTTCTTGTGTTTGAATATATCAAAAACTAAAACAATGCTTTCTGTGCATGTGTGCTAATTAAAGACCAAAACTCTTTAAAAGTCAGATTCCATCAACAAAATGTCCATGAGTCTCATCTTCAGAAGCAGCATGAAACAGTGTGAAACAAATAAACATTGATGCTAGAGAGACTCCACGTCAGACCTACGCCCCCATAGACACATGAAAATGATAGTGCTGGCATTGACTGAGAATTTACTACTTGTCAGGCATTGTTCTGAGCTCTTGACATGTTAAGCCAGATGGTCCGCATAACAGCTCTATGAATTAAATAATACTAGTGATATATATATTGAAACAAATGCACAAAGGTCATGAGCCTATTAGAAAAGAAGTCAGTATTCGGACCCAGGATGCTGGCCTCTTCAACAAGTTCTTACCCTCTATGCCAGTGATAGTAATGATGGTGAACTCTTTAGAGCTTTCAGTGATGACAAATATCCACCTGTGGCCCATGTGCCATAGCTCCACCACCACTACCCTGTGCTGCACAGTTCTTCAGCATCATTTAATTTCTCTGTCTAAGCCTCAGTTTTGTTCACTAACTTGTGAGAATGGAATGATTGCAGTGAAGACTGAACAGTATATAATGTATCAAAAATAAGGATGAATTAAGTATTTTTTTCAGACAAAAAAGATCTCAGAGAATTTATTGTCAGTCAATTTTCAGACAGAAGAAAACAGATGTCATATGAAAATGTGAATTTACACAAAAATTTAAAGAACACCAGAAATGGTAAATATAGGAGCAAGTGTTAAAAAGTATTTTTCACTTTCAAGAATTGTTTGAAAGATAACTGATAGTTGTAAATAAATTATAAGCAATATCTTATGGATTTGATAACATTTATAAGTAAAATATATGACAATAATAAAAGGACATATATATGTAGTGATATTATATCAGTTGAAGAAGAATATAAGTTCAAGATATATATTGTATGTGCTAGGAACAACCACTTCTTTAAAAAAAAAAAAAGCTCTAAGTCAATAGTGGAAATGCAAAAAATTTATAAGACATTTAATCAACACAATAAAAGGAAGAAAAACAAGGGGAGCTAAAGATGGCCAATCAGTGAGCAACAAAATACAAAGCCTCCCAGGAGAAACAGCTCATATGCCAGAGTAAAACATCCTGGAGAGACCCAGACAGACGGAGATGGATCCTCTTGACACAGGAAGAGGTTAAATCGAAGAAATCTTGTCAAACACGCAGCCTCAGGGCTACAATTGGAACAGCTAAAATTACTGAACATGGCGTTTTCCTTCGACCCGCCAAGTTTGCATCTGTCTGAATTTCCGCTGGCCAGCAACACTGCCCAAACTCGTTCCTGCTGCCATTCACAGGAGACACAGCCACGCTAAAGTTGGGGGTTGGTGAGCCCAACAGAGAATGGAGCCTTCATTAATCCACGGTCAGTTCTGGGAATAAGACCCCCTCCACAGGAAGGGCACGACCAAGTGGGCAGCATGTTGATGTTGGGCAGGAGAAGCCTGAACTAGGGGCAACAGTGACTTCAGTTGGTTGCTCCCTCCCCAGAGCAGATTCATGGAATTTGCTTGGACTGGGTCACGCCCCTGGCTGGTACCCAATAAGCCATCCCAAATTGATTCCCTATGCCTAGCATGCACTAACCTGGTGAAGGCCCCTGAAGTTTGACTGGCCGAGCAGGGAAGGGCCAGCATACAGAGACCCTGCTTACACCTCAGTGACAAGAGCAAACAGGAGAGGTCAGAAATCCCTCACCAGCATACTTCAGAAGAACCATAACCAACAAGGAAAGGGGCTGAAACCTCTACTATACACCTGTATGGAAGAAACCAAAACCATGACAAGAGAGAGAAACAAGAAAAAGCCCCCAACCCAAAACCCTGAGAACACTAATCCAGGAGAGGTAAAAACAAGAGACTGAAGGCAGTAAACATGCAACATCAGACATGGCTTCAATGGACATTAAGAGATATCTTCAGGACCTTGTAGATGAGTTCAAAACTAAAATATTAAATCAGGTAAAGCAAGATATAAGATTAATAAAAGAAATGCTAAGCATCTCTCAGGAAGACACAGACAGAAGAAGGGAGGAACACAAAAAAAGGAGAGAAACATTCGATAAAATATATAAAGAAAATAGAGAATATATGAAGCAGAATCAAAGAAATTACTAGGAAATTAAAAACTCCATTGAAAGCTGGTAAAACTCCTTAAAAGAAACTAAGGGTAGACTATCAAAACTTGAAGACAAGTTTGCAATGTGTGATCATGAAAGGAAAGATCTCTTAAAAATAATAAGGAAACAGACAGTAACAATACAAAGCTAGAAGACAACAAGAGAATCTAAGAAATGTGAAAGAAGAAGCAGGAATACAAACAGGCAAATTACAAAGGCTATTCACAGAAATAATTAAGGAAAACTTCCCAAGCATGGAAGCCGAAAATGACATTCGGCTATGTGAGGCATACACAACTCCAGCCACCTACAACCAAAACAGAGCTAAACCCAGACATATAATAAAGATACCAGAAATTCAATATAAAAACAGAATATTAAAAGCTGTCAGAGAAAAGAAACAGATTACCTATAAAGAAAAACCCATCAAGATCATGGCAGACTTCTCGACACAGACCAGGCAGACCAAGAAGACCTTTGAGCAAAGTATTCCAAGCCCTGAAAGAAAATAACCTCCAGCCCAGATTGATGTACCCTGCAAAACTGTCACTAGAAATTAATGGAGAAACAAGATGCTACCATGACAAAGAGGAACTGGGGAAATTTGTGACCACCAATCCAACCCTACAGAGAATACTGAAGGACATTCAAGAGAGAGAAAAAAAAATACCAGGGTTTTAGGAACAGTGTCAGAAAGGCCTCAATGAATGGGGCAGGCAGTAGAATGAAGGAGAAAAGTAGACAAACAAAGGTAGAAAATAGCATAGCAGAAATGAGGCAGAGAAGGATGGCTAGAATCTCTAACATAGTTGGCCTTGATACACTATATTGTTAATAGTGCACCAGGATTTAAAACCCACATTACTCACACCACTCTGCTTAGATGTGTTATATTCTGTTCCAGTCATTCTACTTGTACTAGATTTGAGGGCATAGACAGTTATCCTGAAAATAGCAGGATATAGTACAGTAATCATCCTTAATTTCCTATTAACTTAATATATAGCTCTGTATAACCTACATTGTTTTACCATGACTGATCATAATTGAATCTGGTTTGTTAGATCACTGTTTTGTATTGATAGATTATATTCAAAGCTGTTATAATTGATAGTATCAAGTCTGAGAGTATAGGCCACCACACTGAAGATGACAAGATTCACTAGAATATCCACTCTGGTTTGATTATTATCTGCCTTTGAAGTTTTATACTGTCTACAATGTTTTATTTTTACTAATATTGTTATGTACTGCTATAGTCAATTATACTGCTATATTCAATTACCCCTGATGATATAGACAATTCTATTGAAGATAATAAGAGACAACACAGTAATCATTGTAGATCACCTTGTACTGTGGCTTTATACGACTTTTTGGTTTCATGTTTTTATAGGAATTTGTTTTGTTTTGTCTTGCTAGGTTTTGTTTTTCCCTCTAATACAGAAAGGATAGAAATACATGTAGAGACTCATGCATGCGTAGCTGTTTACAGTCTCACTGTTTGAATATCTACTTTGTACACTTTAATTTGTAACTTGAACAATTACTTCTAAGAGGACAATATGCAATTTATCAACTAGTGATTTCTTACTGTTTATTTTTTTTGAAATTCTGTATTATCTCTACCATTTACATGTCTTTTTCTCTTTAAATAAAAAAAAGAAAAACAAAGGGTAGAAAATATAAACTGTCTTGTACACTTTCCTAAAGGAAAGAAACTGAAAGATGATACATGTAAATCTAGTTGTACTGATAGTTATATTAATAATAAGTGGCCATAATACAACCATTGAGAAAGAAATACTACATTGAACAAGATTAAGTTCTTTCCTAATAAAGAATATGTGAATAGCATGATTATAAAATATATAAGTGCTTAGAGAAGTGATTCAGTGGATCTTCATGGTGCCTGGAAGTCTACATCTTAGCAAGAACCTACAGGTACTTAGATGGAGTAGTCCCTGAATCATCTGAGAAACATAGGTGGAGTAATTAACAGAATGGAACCATAAGTCTATGGCCAGACTGCTAGGTTTGAATCTCAAATCCATGAATACTACCTATCACGTCACCTAACTTCAGTTTAATGACAAGAAAATGGTGGCATTTTTATTGAGTTACCTCAGTTAAAACACTTAGCACCTTGTTTCATGTGGGGCTGAGAATTTAGCTTAGTGGCTTAAGCTCCTGCCTGGCAAGCATGAGGTCATGAGTTCAATCCCCGGTATCAAAAAAAAAAAAAAAAAACTTAGCACCAAGCACATAGTCACATTAACATTAGTTGTTGCTGTTACATACATAGTTTTGAATAATTCAGATTTTTATATTACTCATTAGGGTATTAGTAGCTTGCTAAGCCATACCAGAGGCTGAAACCATACTAAAAATCAGCAACAATGATATTAGTTATTTCTTGGATAGTTTGTTCATTGTAGATATTCTCATTTAATTTCACTGCAAAATACTATCTAATACCCAGGTGCAATGGTGCATGCCTATTATTCCAGCATTCTCGGAAAGGACTACAAATTCAAGCCCAGTCAGACAACTCATTAACTTAGTAAGACCCTGTCATAAAATAAAAGTAAAAAGCTTAGTGCTCCCTGGGTTCAAGCACTAGAACTGGAGTATTTTTCACTTAGGGTGTTTTTTGTTTTGTTTTGGTTTTTATTATTGTTGAATTTAATGCCTCATTCACTTCACTGTAGTCCCAGCCCTGTGTAAGTAGTGCAGAAGAAGCATATTTCTCTGATGACATAGCTGTCACCAAACACTGAAGAGACACAGATGTGGCCCAATGCTCTAAAGAACAAGAGATATGAATTTGAGAATGAGGTGCTTGTCTTACTACTGAAGTCATCCTCTGTATTTGGTTTCAAATATGGAGCTCTCTTAAGAGCACTGCAATTTACTAAAAAATTATTTGAATAACTTTTTATAAAAATATTTGACCTACAAAATGACCCTGAATGAGAATAATATGGTAACTCCTGTCATGCTGCTTGTGACAAGATTTTTGTCCTTAGCATGCCTTTCTCAACAGTCCTATGAAATAAGCATAATTCTATTTTCATGCTATAGATGAAGAAATAGAGGTTTTCAGGAGTCTTATGACATTCCTACAATCTCGCAACTGAAAAGTGGCAGTGCCAGAACGTAGAATGAGACCTTTTGCTGTGAGGCCTCACTTAACAACCATATTGCATGGCCTTTCACCTCACACTGAAAAAACAGACCCAGGACCACAGGACTTCCATGGACCTCAAAAAGATTTGGGGCCTTTGATCTCCCGGGTGTTTCTGTTATTGATGTTTTGTTTTGCTTCATTTGTTCCTCGAGTTAAAGCAATGCTTCAATATTGACTAGTACCATAGGCAGGAACTGTAAGTACATAAACAGTTCACTTCACTTCCTAAATATTCAGGATTATATATCAATGCTCTTAGTGATTTATAGTGAAATTGTCTGTTGGCCAAGACACCCAACACATACTCTCTCTCTCTCTCTCTCTCTCTCCCTCAAGGCATGTAGGCTTCATTTCACTCATCATGTGAGATTTATGTAGAAAGCAAGGATACTTGGCTGACTTAGGCACTGGTCCCTTTTTTGTCATCATGGTATCTTTGCAGTCATAAAGATCTTTGACAGCATGTCAATTTGGAAAATGGTCTCCGTTGAAAGCTCGATGGGTACATCTTATTTTTAATGCTAACTAATTCCAGCTCACAGATAATCCTCTTCAAGTGTTTACATAAGATTCAGAGAGAAATGATGGGATAAAAATAGTTACTATGAAATTCTCCACAGGCTATAAACAGTTTTAACTTTTGGCAAAAGGATATTATTATTTACATACTCAGACAAATGTAGGTCACACTCCTCTCAGATTATTTCTGCTTCTCTTCAAGGAACTGACATACACAGTGGGAAAGATACCAGTTGAACCCCTTAGTTGAATTTTACCAATCTTCTTCAGAATCCCTGTGTATTTGGTTTTATTTATCATTAAGATGTGTCAGTAATATTGCAGTGTGAGGTTTTTTTCTTTAAAAAAGTGCAGTCAAAGTGATGTATTTCTCATGTAGATAATGTTTAAATCCAGAATCTCAGGATTCAAATTCCTCACTGTCCAAATATCCATACACTCCAATAGCATCAACTAATGACAACATCCTAATACAGAATGAGGTGGCAGAGTTTGTAATTGAAGTAAAGAGCACACCAGTTTAACTTTAAAATGGCTATTTTTCTGTCAAATCCTCATGTAAAGAACAAAATCTCAGTTCAACATTTTTAGGCCAAATGAAGCACCATGTTTATAAATAAAACTTTCAGTTCCTTTCCTAAGTAGTATATTCTTTGTAACCTCCGGCATTTGCAGTACAAACATTTGTCTGATTGAGTTGCATGACAAAGACACTCTGAGGGAAAGAGAAGCATTTGTGCACTAGCCCACATCCCCAAACATTCCTAAAATATAGGTGTTCTATGGGGTCTATAGTAAGTAGAGTAGTGATTCTCCAAAAATCTCCACATTCCCATCCCTATATACTGTGAATATGTCACCTTACTAGGCAGAAGTGACTTTTCAGATATGATTCATATTTATGAACTTCAGATGGTAAGAGGATACTGGATTATTCAAATAGGCCCAACCTCTTCACACTGTATTTAAAACAGAAAAAGTTTTGCTGACCAAGATGAGAGAGTCAGAAAAGATAGCACTAGAGTAGAATAGTCTAAAATATGCCATGTTTTTGACATTAAACATAGAGGCAGGGTTCATAAGCTAAGGGATGTAGGATGTGCCCTTGAAAATGAAAAAAAAATATTCCAGAAAGGAATACAGTAACTCTACCAACACCCAGATTTCATTCCAGTAACATCTGTGATAAATTTTCAAGCTAAAAGGATATAAAATAATACATCGGTGTGTATTAAGTTAACAAATTTGTCACAGCACTGATAGGAACCTAACGCAAGATATTTTCCAATTAGTAGATAGCTCAGTTTCAAAGGGTGATTGTTCCACTTTACAAAAATTTTTAGCATTTATTCCTGACAAATAAAATGCACAAGCTTCTCCATATAGAGATGCATAAATGCATTAGAACATAAAGAATTCATTTACCTTGCCTTTACCAGGAAATAAACTCAAAGATATTCTTATGTCCTAAAACTAAAACCACTTAAGTACAACCTTCAAGCATCAAGAATTTCACGTCTTGAAGATAAAAGAGCCCCCATAATTTCATAGTTAGCAACTTCTGATTTCTCTGAAATCTTAGGTTTACCATCAGGTTATGAAGAAAGGAGGTTTAGTGTGGGAGGACAGATGAATGATGCCCAGGTAGTTTCCATAGAGTCCTGGCATTTTATATGCAGCTGGCAGATAAATATCATGTATTTCTCCCTTAGACAAATACTATGCATCTACAGTGTTCTGTACAGTATGTAAGGTACTAGGGACACATGGGTAAATGTGACCAGTACTTCCTTTGCAGAAACTGGAACACACCAAGATCCCACAGAGCAAAGTTTATAGAATGATGAGTCCCTGCTGGGAACTCTTGTGACAGAGCAACTGTTGAAACTGACTTCACCTCTGCTATGATATGGCTATGACTTGTCCCTGCCAAGACTTATGGTGAAATCTGGTTGATAGCATAGCTGTTTTGGCAGATGGTAGCCACCTTCCAACCTCTCTCTTGTGAGATTAGATTAGCTTTCGTGATGCATGGATTAGTGCTCACAATAGTAAATTGTTATGAAACAGTTAATCTTCTTTGCCCTGCACTCTCTTCCATAGGTATCTGCTTTTCTTTTGTCTTCTACCACGAGTTGAAGCAATGTAAGGTCTTCACCAGCTTCTGGGTTGCCAGAGTTATGAGCCAAAATAACCCTCTTTCACTTATAAACACCCAATCTCAGGTCATAGAAAGAGAAAACAGTCTAAGACTAACTTCCTGGCTACTTATACCATTGCATCTGAAGCCATTCCTGACCAGTAGGAGTAGAATCACAGATTTCCTATAATCATTTTCTATTCTTCACTCAACAAAATGACTTCTTTGTGTGCAAACTCTAGGAAATCTCCTTCTCTCTGTAATTTGTATATAATTATATGTACTCTCTTCTATGATATTCCTAGGTTGAAATGCCTGGGACTATTCCCTGAATTTCTTATACTGCATTTCCTCTTGTAATGATCATTTAAGTTTTGTATGAGTTTTTTTTTTGAGAATTTCTCAAATATAGCTGAAACTAGTCAGAAGAATAAATTTCATCTATGTGTTTTCAAGGTTTTCTCCATGTTTGTTATGATTGATGAAAGTTAAAAGTGATTGTACTCTTGTTTAAATGATGTGACTATTCCTATAAAGTTCAGACTCCAGGGTTTTTTTCTTCCCCAAACTCACTCAAGCAAAAAAACACCAAAGCAGTAGTGAAAGGTATATTTCTAAGTGACATTTTTATTGGAATTGCAATTTATATAGCACTATCTATACCTCCTGAGTAATCACAACTGTCAAATATCATGCTGCTGTGAGGGAGGAACAAGAGGACCCTGAGTCATGATAAGGGAAGAAATTCTCTAACGTGTACTGGGTCAATCAGAGTGGTTTTTGCCAAAAAAATTATTTGAGATTTATAATGTAAAACTTTGTTGTTTAGTTTGTGATGAGGAGTTTTCCTTCTCACTATAGCCATTTGTCAAAGTGAAATGTGGAAAAAAGGAACAAACAAAGCAAGCAGACTTAGACAATGTCATCCTAAAAATGCAATACAAAGACAAGAAAAAGTGATGGATTAAAAAAAAACACAGAGAATTTGAAAGCTGCTTAACAAGACAAAATGATCTAATATAAATACTATTAAAGCTAAAGATGGAAAAGAGAGAGAAAATAGAGCATTACAAACTGATAAAGAGATACAGCTAATAATTTTCTACAAGCAATGACAAGCATCAAACAACAGATTTAATAAGCATAAAGTTCTACTCAGAAAAAATATGAACAGATGCACCAAGACATATCCTGTTAAAACGGATGAAACCTTATACTGAAAGAATAGCTTGAAGGTAGCCACAGATGAAAGGAATTTACAGACAGAAAAGTAAAGGTAAGACTAACAGCAGACATTTAGTTAGAAATTATATAAACCCAAAGACATTAGAGTTATATTGCTAAAAGCCTAAGAAAAACAAAAACAACAAAATGTCCAGAATTCTAGACACAGAGAAACTATCTTTTAATAATGATTGGAATTGTCTTTTTCATAGAAACCAAAACTGAAATAATTGTCAGTAAATGCACACACAAAACATATTAAAGGAAAATTTTCCATCAAAAGGAATATGATAACAATTTGAAAATCAGATTTACAGAAAAAAATTAGGAACACAAGTATTATTTTAAATGGTGCTATATGTTAAAGACACATTTTGATTGTTTTAAAATATAATTATTTTAAGCAAAGATATTGCTCTATAGGATTAATAACATCTAGATATAAAAGAAAAAATCATAAGTGAATAAAATACAGTATATTTTTCAAAAAATGTAAATTCTATGTTATGGATTAAAAACTGATGGTCAACTTAATACCAGCTGGATTGCATCAGCATGGCACTGAGTGTAGATGTTTCACCTGAGTAAAGTGGTCAGCATAAATAGAGATGCGGAGAAGGAAAATCTAGGCATTGGTGTGTTGAGGCATTGTGGGTTCTCCTACATGCTACTGTTTGAGCCATTAGGTCTCCTGGAGAAGCTCTGGTCCTCACATCGATCATTGCTTCCTGGCTCCGGAGGGGAAGATATGTGCCACTTGGTCTCCAGGATGAACTCCTCACACTGGCTTCCTGGCATGTACTTGACTGTGCTTATCATCAGAGGAGCTCAGGGCCTCTGTGTAACTGAGGATGGCTGTGGTGCTTTTCAGGACAGCCCTGGTCTTGTTATGAGTGTGACTTTTTGGCTCCAGCGTAGAACCCTCAACCTACCAGCATAGCTCCTTCACCCTGCTGGCATAAACTTCCTAGCTTCTATCGCTGACCCTTGGGCCTTCCCAGCACAGATCCATAAAAGAGATTGGCATGAGTCCTTCTTGTGGGCTCTAGACCTCCAGTTGGACTCATGGGAGGCATTGTCATGAGCTCTGGGTCTTCATCTGGACTCATGCGGACACTGCTGTGGGATTCAGGCCCTTGGCTAAATATTCTGTGTCTTTGATGTTGTGGATATATTTCCTGCATTTTCTTGTGTTAACTCTGGGTGACCATCATAAAACAATATTATAAACTCCATGTCCTGATTCTAATTGTTCTCTGCACAACCCCTGACTACAACAGCATAATATTGAAAGATTTTTACACTCTACTTGGGATACTATATTATCATTTCAATTTAGACTGCTGTAAGTGAAAGTTCATATTTATATGGCTTATATTTGAAACAATAGAGCAATACTGAAAACTTTTAAAGAGCTACAACTAATAAGCTTAGAGTGGAAATAAAATTGAATCAAAATAAAGTAGTAAAAGAGAAAAAACTAAGTGTGTGGAACAAATCAAATGTAACAATATGTTAGTTTAATCCAAGCATTTCAATAATTAAATACATATGGTCCAAATAGCTCAATTAAAATGCAATGGCCACATTAGATATTTTTTAAAAAGAAAGATCCAATTATACTCTAAAGTCTCCACTTTATCTAGAATGATATAAATAAATTATAAGAGGTAGAAAATATGAGATATGATCAAAAGTATGGTGAATGTTCACCCATTTTTTAAAAATCCATTACTATAAAATACACATTGCCATAATTTCCTTTCCCTTTGTCTCAAATATACTTCCTTTATCACTCTTGCCACTTTCTGGAGCAGTTCTAGAAGCCCTATTTATGAGAGTTTTCACTAAGTGTGATAAAAATACACCAAATGTTTCTGTCAAGGTTCATCCAACAGAAAGGCAGGCTCCTGAAAAGATTACAGGGTGTCTTGATCCATCTTCTTCACTGGATCTTGCACTGTGCAACTTCTGGTGCTTTCCCAAGTCAGAATAACCGTGAAAGGGAAATATTCTGAATTGATTCTGGACATCAAGACAGCCATGACAGCACATGAGACAGGACTTGGTCCAGAACCGCTTCAGAAAGTGGCAAGAATAAAAGGCCAAGTGTGTTGTGAGAATCAGTGTTTTGAGGGAGATTAATGGCAATATGTTGTTTAGTATATTTTCAAAATTTTAAACATGCACAGTATTTTAATCACTCCCTGTATATGCAGACACTAATAAAAGACAGTTAAAGTGACAACAATAATAATATCAAAAAATAATTCAGCAGGAGAAATATTTAGGTATATATAAGGACATAACATAACAACTATAAATGGAATTGTTCCCATTAGCAGAACCAGAAAAGAAAAACTAAAAGAACTTCTAAGACAAGGGAAAGATATAATTTTAATTAGGTATTTCCACATTCCTTTCTGTAATAGAAACAAACAGATCATAAAAACAACATGTGAACAACACTGCCAACAACTTGACCAAGTTGCCATTTGTTGAATCTTTCGTTCCACAACAAAAGTTTATACATTGTTTTCTAGTTACATGGAACTATCACCCTGATAAACTATCTTCTGTATCTTAAATAGTAAATTTTAAAAATTAATATCATATAAAATATAATTTCTGAACATAATGGAATTAAACTGTAACTTCTGTGATATTTTAAATAGTAATTTAAATAAATACATTAGTCTCTCGATTTCTTCTTTTTCCTCAAATTTGACTCTATTCTGGGGTTTCTACCCTAAAAGATATTCCCATCTTCCCATTCTCCAAGGTATTAAATTTTCTATTCTTTTCCAAAACCTCCCAACCCCACCCTCCAAACACTGTCACAAATCATATGATTCTACCTCAGAAAAATCTCTACTCCACAGTCACACTAAGACCCCAGTTCAGACTTTCCCTATGCCTCACAGCAGCTATTTCCAAACTATCTTCCTCCTTTGATTTACTCCTCCTACCCAACACATGTTTCTCAACAAGCATTCTTTTCCCAAACTGTTTCCAGTGAACTATATGCAATGTGCTGTTAATCCATTTAGATCAACAACCAAAAACAATTCCATAGCCAAAATTAATTGGAAGCCAGTATGCTATACCCATTACTTTACACTTTGAAGTCCATATTGTCCTATTAAAGGCCATTTATATTGTGAAATAAAAAAAAATCTTTGACTTTGCTTAACATGTCTTAATTTTTTTAAAAAGTTGTTGATTTTTCCACATTATGCCTACCAATTTCCAGAGACTAAGTGTTAAAAGGACTGTCCTTTGGTGAATACTTTTGTAAAATGTTAACATGACTTCACTTTTCCTTCCTTTAAAAATTTGATGGTTCAGGAATGGCTATGAAATGACACACACTCTCAATGGCCTAGATGCAAAATCTTTCACTGTCGGGCTTTAACCTGCCTTTGAAGCTGAGTCTTCATAACATTTGTCATCCCTAGACCTTCTAATGCTTTATGCCCCAGCTATTCTGGACTAGTGTATGCAACACAATAGTGTTTTGTACTTTTCTGCCTCTTGGCCTTTCCTTTGTCTTCACTTGCATTTCCACATAAATTTCAAAACTCAACCCAAATATAGCATCATCTCTGATAAGATGCCATTCACTTATTCCAAAAACTTTAATTAAATATCTACTATATACCAAGCATTGAGATCTATTCCAATAAGCCTCCAGGGCATAATAATTTGTCTTTCCACATTAATCCAATATTGAATTTTATCTATGTTACCAATGTTATATTTTTGCTTATATTACATATGTATAAATGCATAATATACAAATATCCATACACACATATAGGTAGAAAGAAGGTGGGAGAGAGAGACAGAGACAAAAGCAGAGAGAGAGAGAGAGACAGAGAGAGATGACTTGCTCTTTCTCTGGAGAATTCTGACTAATAGAGGATTACATACACAACAAATATCTTTTGAATGAATTAATTTCATTTATCAATAGTTGTTTATAGGTCCAATCACCCTATTAGATTATGCTCTGTAAAAGAGCTATAATTTGTCAGTTTTTTTGGTTGTTCAATGCCTAACACCAATATTCATTCTTTCATTCATTAACTCACTTGACACTTGCTTGTTGATTTGTCTCCTAAAATTCTAAAATCACACCTAGGATATGTCTCTGCTACACATTCCTCATACCTTTCTGCCTCTCTACCTTCACTCTATTTCCCCTCCCTCAAAAAACTAACTCATTTAATTCCATTTATTCTTCAAAATCCAGCTCAAATATAACATCTTCTTTGAAAAAAGCCATTCATCTATTCAGCAAACACTAATTAAATGTCTACTATGTACCAAGCACTGAGTTATGTTTGTTGAATAAACACATGAGTTCCCAAAAAGAAAGAGTTACATAAAGAGAAAGTTGGCATGATTACGAGAAACATATTCATTAAAGTTCAACCTGCTAAAAAGTCTATATGTTAATAGCATCACAAACACTGAAAAAAAAGTATGGGATCACTCTAAAATGTACTCATCAGTCAGCCAAAAAACCACAGCCCTGGAGCATTTAGTAGAGGAAAACAGCATATTCATATGAAATCAAAAGGTTAAATAGACGCAGGTGATAAGCATATAAATTTGAACATACATATGGCAGATTGGGGTAATAAAGAGGGAAAATGGCAAAAGGTTTTCCAGGGAACATCATTTTTACACTTTTTCCATATTTTCACCATCCATCCATGGAGATTAGTACAGGTTAAGTGTCAGCACTAGCTTTATGTATGAGGAGAAAAGCAGTCTTCTTGGCTCCAGTCTTGCACTGAAATGATTTGTGACGATAACAGAGATTGACAGACTGTAAAGGTCACTTGTCCAGTCAGCTTTGGGTACCTCATCTTGCTTCCGAGGCATAAGAAACCTCCTTACTGATGCTTTCCGAGAATACATCCATATGCCGCAGATACTCCAGCAGCTGAAAGGTCATTTTGGACCTGAATGCCTCTTGGTCATGTGTGGGTGCCCCTGGGCTCCCTTTACTTGCGCATTATTGCATTTAAAGCCACTAGCAGGTAAGTTTCCATCTCTTGTGCAGCTTGTCAGCCTGGATTGGAATAATAAATTATATTTTTCCATTTTACAGTCAGAAAAACTTCTTCTTCAATGATAATAAAATCAGTGGACCAGACTCTGCCCTTCGTTATTAATGTATGAATCCTGCTGAACTCAGCAGAATTTAAGGGCATGCAACTTTGGGCAGAGCGTGTTCCAACTTTTTTTTTCTTCCTTGCTGGATTTTTATTACCTGACATCTTTCTGATTCCTCTGGATTGCACAATAAGGGAAGGGTGGCCCAGTTTGAGTAAAATAAAAAATGACCCAAACCACTGACCTAAATCCTGCCTTTGAAATTTAAAATTACATTTACTAGGAAGGAAAATAGTTTTTTGAGTGTGGGTGGTTTTCTTTTTCAAAAACCATTTTCAAATGTTGACCTCCTGAATGTTATCATACCAGTTTGGATTGGAAAACAGAAGGATGGGTAAACATTTTTTTTAAGCTTGGTGGGGGGAGGTTTTCTGAATTCATTATCTAAAAAGAAGCAGGAAACACCAAGAACTTTTTTTTTTCCAAAATATTTCCTGGACATATTGCCAGGGTTGACTCTAAAAGTCAATTGTCCACTTTTATGAAATGTCGAAGCTTTTTTTCCTACATTCTTTCAAAGGTGAAATCAAGCAGTAAAGAAGTAAAGAGAATAGGGTTTGCTAGGGATTATGGAAAGAGTTGATAAATTTTCCTTCCTTCAACAAATTCAGGGCATATGCACATAGTTGTCACACAGACACACAAAGGACAGTCCACATGGCTTAATGTAATGAATGCTCAGACTATAAACCACCACCTCACAGTTTTTCAGTTGTACTTGAGATGCCTACTTGTAGGTCTTTTTCTGTTAAGGTCCTACCTTTAGGAGCCCTCTGTAATTTATTTGGAATATGAGACTTTAGTACATTATAACACTATATCCAATTATTTATCAACTCCTGATCTGAAGTTAGGACCCTGACCAAATGAATCGTGAGAGAGGTAGATTTTAAAAAGAATGAGGAAAATTTGGATCTACAGTAATACAAGTGTTAGTCACCAGGTACTTGCAAAGCCCTCGCCAGTCTGAACATTACATTAGTACTTAATGCTTACCCTAATGGGTTGTCAAACTTTGTGTATATAACTAGTCTCTGACCTTAACTGATCTTGAAATTGGAAACTTTGCTTCATATTTGTTTCTCTGGCACCAGGCACAGGGTCTAATAACATGAAAAGAAGTATAACACAATACTTTGCTTTAAGTGATGGGCTTGAGTTCAAATTCTGCCATTTATAAAATATATGACTTTGAGTAAGACATTGTACCTCCTCCCAGATTTAATCTGCAAAATGGGAATCAAAGTTTCTTCCTGCAAATATTCTTTTGATGATCAAGTATGATATGCTTTTAAATGCCTTTCAATGGTTTTTAAATGCTTACCTTGGAGTATGCACTTACTAAATACTATTATTATTATCATACATTCAAAAGTTTTGTTGAATAAATCAGTCAGTCAACTAAGAATTAGCAAGAAGCAAGAGCACCTGATCGTTTGGTGAATTTAAAGATATTTTAAAGTATTGGAGTGGGGTGTATCTAAAGAATGTGTAAAACCACCTTGACTTTTCTATGTTCTCATCACGCTTTCAGAAATTCACTACAATTGATGAGGGAAGCACTTAAATTGAACAGAAGTCTCAAAACAGCACAAAAGTAGTAATAATTTGGAAAGCAATTACTGCTATAGAATTAGTGTTTCACTATGTCAGCACCGTGCACTGGTGACTTTAAGCTTCTGTTGCTGATTTAGTAGAGTGCATATATTCTCTGTTAAAGTCTTCAGATCCAACAGACCATAGTGGCAACAAACATGTACTCTTTGTTCCATGCTGACCTTGTGTTCAAGGTCAAGGAACTCTAACCTCATTCTTGTTGGGCCCATGCAACAGCCCAAAAGCTAGCATGTTCTGAGAACTTGTCCTGCCTTCAGCACATTTCTACGTACTTTTACTTGAACCAGTTTATTTAATCTTCAGAACTCTGTAATATAAGTACTACCTGTATGGAAATCACCATGATCATTGCCTTTTACAGATGAGGAAACTGAAGAAAATAAAGTCAAACAACTTGGATGACCTCACAAAGGTACTGATATCTAAATCAGCTATTCGAACCCAGACATACAGACTTAACCACTATGTTATAGGTCCCATGAGACATGTCTGCTCAACATGCCTGCCACAGGTGTCATCTTACCAGTATTTTTCTATTGTACCTACATAAACTTTATGCATCAGTGGAGATATGGCTGTGCACAGGGGAAGGAATTGCACACACAATGGGAGATAATCTGGTGGAGGCACAATGTCTTGTGGTCAAATTCTGCTTAATTTGCAAATATGCTAAGTGCCAACACACCAAGCTGAAGATGGAAGCCAAAAACTGCTCGCACTCTCAAACATGCTATGCCCAGCAGCAATGAGGGCCGTCACAAACTTGTAGTCACAATCCCTGCTTCCAGGGAAAGGCATGTAAGATCCTCTTTAACATCTCCCAGAGCCAGGGATACAGCTCAGTGGTGCAGCGCCTGCCTGGCAAGCACAAATCCAAGTTTGATTCCTGGTATCAAAAATTAAAAAATAAAAAAATAATTTCCAAATTTTCTGCAAGTAGGGAAGGTCTACAGATGGCAACAGGATATTTGCAGGATATTAACAGAGATCCCCAATGTGTCCTAGGTAGACTCGCAAATTTTGGGCAATTCCTCTTTCATGGTAAACTTAGCTTAAAAATTAAATTGATCATAGCAGCCACTGAAAGAAAGGGCCGCAGTGATCAAGGACAGCACACAGTATAGCATCTTCCTTTTAATTTGTGTTTCTGGCCCAGGCCTGTGCACCTGTGCATCTGTAGGTCTTTACAACACTTTCCTACCTCAAGTTACTTCCCTCAGGAATATTATTCATACACAGTTTTATGTCTGAGCTTGAACTGGTTAATATTATTTCCAACTTGGTTTCATTGCCCTTAGATTGATTGTTTCTAGGTGTAAAGATTCAGCAGTAGTATTTATTATCCATTTTCTGACCCTGTACAATAGTAACACTCAGTAACTTTTGCCTCACTGAAATTATAAAAGCAGTTACAATTGTACACTGTATTGCATCCAAACAAAATGTTAGTTCTGTCCTAGAATAGGTGGGTTGGATTACATATTTATTAGAATTTGGAAAACAGGCCAAGGACTTCGGACAATTCAACTTTGTTATCCCCCAAATCTTTACCATTTTAAACTGCCTCCCTTTTTAGCTGGAACAGTCATAACCAATTATGGAGAAGTCATAAATACCTTTCAGACCCACGGTTGTAAAGCTCTCACATAGTCCTCAGAATACTTATGATTTTTATTGCCCCTTTCCTCTCCAGTGTTGCCCCTGCTGACTCCTTCATCCTCTCTTACATCCCTAATTTAAATGACACTTCAAAATGAGAAGCATCCCCCCACACACCTACAAATGAAGATATTAAGTAGCCAATTGGTTCTTCTTTGGTCACATAATCATATTCCAGAGAAACATCAGCTCAGATAAAATTCACATAGTGATTAGAGAGCACCAGTTCCAACCCTCGCTTTCAGATCCCCTAAGTTTACCGAATATGCTGGGAACAGAACACTGCCAATAAAATAAACACCATGTGGTGTACATGCATGGCTAAACTTCAGCTGCCTCGTGCTGCACCCAATAAGTGACGACCAACCAACAGGAATATATCCAGACTGCTGGCTATATTACAGCTATGTGACACTGACAGGAGCTAGCTATAAAGTTGGCACCAGGTAAATAAATCAGGGTTTCCTTAAGGAGGAGGCAATAATCCAAGGGACCCTAATATCTTGTCTACATGAATATAATACTTTCTCTGCTGCCATTTGGCCTGCACACAATTGCTTCTCTGCATAGACTAGTGTTGCTCTTAGAAATACTATCTCAAATCATATCCATCCCTTACTTAATGAGTTTCAAGGATTCTCATTAGACAAAGGGAAAAAAGGAAAGTTCCTTAGCATGGCCTACACAGTGCCCTGTAAGTGGCCCCTGTCTCCTTCTACAACCTCACTGTCAGTCCTGTTCTCTTTCTTGCATTTCAGTCGTATTCTCTCTCACTTTCTGAGCCATGCCATATTCTGTTCCAGTTCCTTCCGGAGCACATCCCCATGGAAGCCATCTTGTTTTTCAGGTCTCAGCTTTATTCTTCATTCACCTTGATATATCTCACCCACTCTCTCCTTTCACAGCCCTAGGTTAAATGCATTTTTTCTTCATGTAACAAATTTAAGCTTTTACAGTTGATATTTTCCAAGAACTATACACGCAGGTGAACAAAACATAACAAAATTAATGTATTAGCTGGAGAAGCAGACAATAAGCAAGATAACTAAGTAAACTGAGTATTAGAACATTTAGATACTTAGTTTTATTTTAGACAGAATGGCTGGAAAGCCTGGCAGAGAAGGTGATATATGAGCAAAAAGGGCAAGGAGGGGAAGACCAAGCCAGGTGACAACCTAAGGAGACAGCGTTCAGGCTGGGAAAGTATCCGGATTAACCAGTCCTGAGGCAGAAGAGTTGCTAGAGTCATCAAGGAAGACAAGGAACTAGAGCAACTGAAGGGGAATGATGGGAGAGAATTGCTAAGAGTTGAGGCTAAAGAAGAAGGGTACTATTCCATAGCGTAGGGCTACGGAGGTCATAGCAGGTTCTTTGGCCTTCACTCTAAGGGAAATGGAAAGTTCTTGCAGGCTTTAGCGTGGAGAGTGATAAGATCTGCTCTACACTGTAAAGAACAACTGCAGTTGCTTGTTAGAGGACCAGTTTAAAGGTGGGTGTTGGAGACCGAGATTTGTGTCCTGTTGAATTCATATGCTAAGACCCAGAGCCCCAGCATGGGCTGATAAAGGTTAAACAAGGACATAAAGGCAAGGCTTGCTTGCCCAGGTTCTTAATCTTACAAATAGAGAAAGAGGCATCAAATCTCTGTCTCTCTCTGTGCACACGCTCCATGGAAAGGATACGTGAAGAAAATACAGTGAGAAGGCAGCCCTGCTGGGAAGAACTGTCCTCATGTTAGCCATTGCTGACAACCCCATCAGGGATTTCCGACCTTCAGAACCATGAGAAAATTAATTTCTGTCATTTAAGTCATGCTTTTTGGGAGCTGAGGATATAACTCAGTGGCATAAGTGCCTGTCTGGCAAGCATAAGGTCCTGAGTTCGATTACCAAAAAGAAAAAAAAAAGTACCAAAAGAAAAAAAAGTCATGGAATTTTGCTATAGTAGCCAAAGTTCAGTGAGACTTGAGACAAGAATAAAAGCCCTTTTCCCTTCATAGCACTCAGAGAATTTGTAACCTGAGTATCTGCCAATATTTGGTTTCAAATATTATCTGCTGAACTATAGGCTCTCCAAGAAGAATGCCTCTCCCATTCCTCATTCTGCCTCCAGGTCCTGTTAGTATACTTAGGGGTTTGGCTAGTCATCATCCATCACATCATCATCCTCTATTTGCTAGAGGAATAAATGGTCTCATCCAGTTATTCCTCTAGCAAATACTTATATACACCCCTACCTAGAGTTGTCAAGGAGGACATGTATATAAGTATTTGCAAGAGGAATAACTGGATGAGATCAGGATTTCCCTAACAGTGCAAACACTTAAAAAAGAGATTGGGTTTTGAATTTAATACATCTCATTTTTCATTTGATTTGTTTACCTAAATGTTTCTTTTGAGCCTCCTATGGCCTGATTCCATGACACTTTATATTAACCAACTTCTTTTCTACATTTTTTAATTCCTTAACTATTTATTGAATACCAGTTGTAAATATGACATTATGATAGCATAGAATGCAAAAATGAATCCTAACTCTGTTAACATATATTATGGTTTGTATCTAGATGTCCCTGCAGAGCCTCATGAGCTCATAGGGAGGACACTGGGGAAGTGGATGGATCTAGGTGATACTGGGATCAAGCATGTGTGATGTCTGGATTAGTCCTCTAACTAGATCAGAATAGTTCTGGGCATGACTGAATAAATTTACTGAAGAGGGAAACCTCATCCTGGATATAGGTGGCACCAAATCAATAGGCTTGCAGCCTGGATGGGATATAAAGAGACAGAAAGAAGGCAGGCTGCTTTTTTCTGCCTGCCCAGCCATGGCCTGTTTCTCCTCTGCCATGTGGCCCTGCCTTGGAGCCAACCAACTGTGGACTGAAGCCTCTACTAACTGTGGGCTAAAGGAACCTTTCCTCCTTTAACCGTGGATATTGGGCATTCTCCCTCGGCAGCAAGATAGTAACTAAGACCACTATATATACATATATATATATATATACATATATATATATATACATATATATGTATATATATATATATATATATATACACACACACAAATACACATTTATACATGTATGCAATTCCAACCTTCAAAACTGTGAGAAAATTATGAAATTCAAATGACAGAAATGTATATATATACATGCATAAATTTATATATATATATGTATTTATATACATTTTATGTAATGTATAAAATATATGTGTATATTAATATAGAGAGAGGGGAGGGAGGGAGAGAAAAAGAAGTACCTCATTTCATAAATGCTTTTTTTGTTCGCAAACAATTTGGTACACAAACAGAAACATTTGGAAAAATTTTGTTTTTGTTTGCAAACTTTGCACTGAGTAACAAACATGACCAGGGTCATCTAACCCACACAAACACAAACATGGTCATCTTTTCCAAAATCGTAGAACAAATTAAGTTTGTGAACTGAGATACCATTGTACATAGATATTATATATATATATCCAAAGCCAAATGTGTTTAATTTTTGAAATGTTATTACTGTACTATTTAGCAAACATTATGAGAAGCCAGATGATACCTATTTACAGTGTAACTTTTGTATATTTTAAGGTACATCTTTAAAATTTGGGTCAGCTCGATAGATTATTGTATGAATTTCCCAGAGCTGACGTAACAGAGTATCACAAACTGGGTGACACAAGTAAGAATATGCTATTATCTCAGAGTTCTGGAGCTAAAAGTTCAAGATGTAGGTATCAGCAAAGTTGGTTTATTATTAGACCTGTGAGAAATAATCTGTTCTGTGCCTCTCCTCTAGCTTCTAGTAGTTTGCTCACAATATTTAGCCTTCTTAATTATAGGACATCACCTGGGTCTTGCCTTCATCTTCAAATGGGAATCTCCCTGTGAGGAGGACACCAATTATGAAGGTTTAGGATTGAGTCTTATTCTAACTTTCTCTTATCTAATTGTAACTGAAATGAGCCTAAATTCAAAAAAAGAGGTTACTTTCTAATACATTAAAGGTTAGAATTCCAATGTATGAATTTAATATGTGAATTCAGCTTAGTAATTCTTAATAAAGGGATAAATAGAAAGTGTTTCCCAAATGCTTTTCACATCGTTAAATCCTTATTTCTGAAAAGCATTAGACTTGGAAGTTGAAAAAAAAAGTGAAGTTCTAAGGTCTACAACTTTCATTTTAAAAGCCTCATGATATAGCCAAGAAAATATTTCAGAAAGGATTGTAAAATCATGTTGTACTCTCATGAATCTGATAATGTCTAATTCAGCTGTTACTAAAATTATCAATAAATTTCCTCATGAGAGTATCCAACTTCATGATCACTAATGTCCTAACCTTTCCCAGAAGAAAGGAATATACATTATTATTTGTGGCACACAAAACTCTAAAATAACGCCCTTGACCCCCCCACCCCAGTGTTTGCCCTGTGATTGCATCACACTGGGTAGTAAAGTTACAATTTGGTGAACCTAACCTAATCAAATGAGCACTGTCACAGCTGAGAGTTTTCTCCAACTGTTACCTGAAGGAAAAAATCAAAGAGAATCAAAGTATGAGGGGCATTCTTGTGGGAAAGGCTGTGTTAAGATAGAGAGGGCCACACAGCAAAAAATCGAATGAGGAACACAAAAGCCGGTAAGAACCTGGAACACAGTCCTCAATTGCACAGCATTTTATTCTAGCAAAAACCTGAAGAGAATCAGAAAGGACTCTTCCCCAGGACATCAGATTGAAACCCTATGCAGAGAACTTACGTCCACCTTGAACTCTGAGCTAAAGAATGCTAAGGTACAAATAGGTGCCTTAAGCCACTGTATGTTACATAGTGACAGAAAATTAATACAATGTTACACTGTGATGAGAGAAAAGAATGGAAAAACCAGGAAGAAAGAGAACTGAGAGTGGAGTGGACATGCAGACCACAATGGAGAAGAAATCAAAGGAAAGAGGGAAGGAAAGCCATAAAGAGAAATGAGATAAGATACATGAAATTTTCATTAAATATTACGACTTGCTCCCAGCTAAATTGCGCCTGCATTTGGTTTCCCATGAGTCTCTCTTTGTGGGACTTATGGTAGAGGAACCCAAGGATAAAACATACAACAATTTCCATAATTAAATGGAAATCACGATACATATTACTTAAGAAAAGACACACTGACAAAATATAAGAGGGAAGCCATGTGCCTTTTGCACACATGAGAAATAAAAGCTACAGGAGAAAAAAGAGAACAAAGGAGACAGAAGGCAGAAAGGGAAAGAATGGGGAAGAAGGAAAGTTCCAAGGAAATGAACTTTTTTAATAGATAAATAAAATTCCATATTAAAGATTGGACTAATGTTGTATCAAGAGACAAGCACAATGTTATCAAACGTCTCTTGGAGTTTTCCAGAAGTGAAGAGAAATGGTCATTTCCACTCTGCTTTTTCAGCCTATGTGAGTTTGACCAGTTCCCTGGCTGCTTAAATAGCCTTTGATGCCATCAAAGGAAGCAAAAGTTCCAGAGCCATCACATTAAAAAAAATGGCTTTACCTCATGGAGGTATTTCTGAATCCAACAATTATGAAAACACAAAATAGCATCTGTCTGAAAGAGTTTGGTAAGCCAATAGCAATGTTAGACTTTTCCAATAAAATTTATTAATTGAAAATAAGTTTTATTAGGAAAACATCATTTCTGGGCTTTCTCGGCAAGACAGATGTGATCAGATCCCAAGAAGAGTGTTCCTCTTGTGTCCTTAATGGGTCTAGGGGTGTTTTATGGTATGTGGAGGTGCTTTGCCCTGTGTTCAAGGCCTGTGACAGAGACCAACATCAGCGCATTGATACAAAAACACACAGACCGGCCTGGTATTGCATTTATAGTAAAAAACATTCATGACAGAGCCCAATTGACCAGGCAATTAAACACCAAATACAAAAAATGAACAACCTTTGCACAGTCTGCTACAGTTTATTTCACAGAACATTTTTTTAATGGAGCTTTTTTAACCACTAAAAAGGAGAGGTGAACACACCAAAGGTCAGCTACACAAGCTGGCCTCAAAGTAATAAGCAAGAAGAAAGCGGATATTCATTTAGAAACTTCAGTTCTGGGTTCTCATCAAGTACCAAGTCTATTTTCTTTGTCTCTAACCAGCAATATTATTTGTAAAACACTCTCAACACATTGGTTAAATAAAACCTCTTCTCCAACCAGAGCCTGAAGACCTGTAATCGAAGTAGACTTTCAGTAGCTCCTCTTACTGTGCTTAGGAAATTCTACATGAGGATTGCCATGACTTCCTACAAAGATGCCTGTTGTATAATTGTCTTTTCTCTGTCTTGTGGCCTTGGGAGAACTATTAATGTGATGGATGATGACTAGCCAAACCCCAAGATGGTAAAGTGGCCCAACGAGTTGTTTATGCCAATCTCTGGGAGGAAAAGTACTACATAACTACAAAATAACATATTTAGACCAGGGATCAGCAGACTCTTTCTGTAAAGACCACAGAGTAAATATCTTTGGCTTTGCGGCCAACATGATTTTTGTCACAACTACTCCATGCTGTAGTATGCAAGCACTCATTGGCAATACAGAAATAAATGAGTATGGAGTGTTCCAATAAAACTTTATTTGTGGACAAAAAATGTGGATTTCTTATAACTTTGTTATGTCATAAAATATGATTCTTATTTAGATCTCTTTCAACCACTTAAAAACATACCAACTATTCTTAGGTGACAACCTTTCAGCAACAGATATGGTAGAAACATGTATGCCTCAAGAGCCACCGTTGCCCACTTTAATCAGAACTAATTGATGTTTCCAGAATACATCACATGGCTGTATTTTTAGATCTCATACCTGATACAAACATGATAAAATATGGCCAAAGTGCTATACCTTAGACACCAGACACGTGTGCAATATTGAATTTTGCCAAGTATTAATCAAAGCTCACCTTTTCTAATATTCTGTAGTTATTCATGGTTACTTGGTTGCTTCAGAATTTCTTGTCCATGAAGAAAATACAATGCAGAAACTCTGTCCCAAAGAATTTGAGTACCCATCAAATGCAATTGTTTGATACTCAAATGCTTTGTACTACCATGAGATCCTAGGATCTCTTTCTAATACACAGAAGATATTTTAAGATTATTTAGTGTGAGAAATTATCTCATAATTATTTGGTATTTAGTTATGTGCAGTAGCACAATTACTTTTTTACATACATACATTTATTTATTTATTGTTTTTTTTCTATGTAATTCAGGCTGGCCTTGAACTCACAGTAATCCTCCTGCCTCAACTTTTCAATTGCTGGGATTACAACCTCCCAATTGTGTGCCACCATACCTGGGCACAATTATATACAACCTATGGTCAACATCTTCCCTGCCTTTGGTCCTTTGATGTCAGAACAGTCAGAACAGTATTAAATGAACAAATCAAAAGAATTGAATTGAGGTTGACTCTAATTGCAAGACTTGGGAATGGTTCTAGAGAAAGTTGGTATAACTAGCAATATTATCTGAAGAGTGTGATAAATAATTTAAGGCACACAAACCATTGTTGGTGCAGACAATTTGTATGTGGAAGTTGTTCATTGTGTATAGCTGCATATTCTTCATGCTAATGCAAAAGAGAATGATTACTAAAGAGTTGTCTAACTCAGTTCAATCCTATCAATTAATTAATCAACAAGCATTTGCCAACTCTATAATTCATCCAAAGCTTTACACAATTCCACTTATCTCTGCTTTCTTTTAACTTTCTATTGCAAGTTATCTTTTACTTACTGTTCAGTGGATTTGGCAATTACTTTTCTCAAATTATCATTGTTCCCTTACAACATTATTGAATTTGTCTTAGGGATAGAGTTAGGCTCCTGTACTAAGATACATGATTTAAATGTTTCAAAAAGAAAATGAATGTTAAGTCTTCAAGCCCTTGCCTTCTTGATAGCAAGATGTAAAATTCTTGGATACAAAGACCAGACACCATCACCTTTTGTCTGTTCATTATTAGAACTATATTCTCTCCTCCAATTCATCTTTATTGTCACTTACCGCCTTCCCATGGCTCGCTTTTCTTTCCTTTTTTTTTAAGACAAGATCTCATTGTATAGCCCAAGCTGATCCTTGAACTCACTATGTAGCCTAGGCTGCCCTCGAACTAATGGTGATCTGCCTCATTCTGCAGAGTGCTGAGATTACAGGGGTGCACCACCGTGTCTAGCTTCTTTCCTCTTTTTATGCAAAGACTGGAATCTTTCTTCCTTCCTTCTTTTCTCCCTGCAAAAACTGATTGGCTACCAAGCCCTATACTTAGCACCAAAACTATATGGATAAATAAAATACATAGTAATATAAGATAGGATGTAGCATAAGATGCACAGAGTTACAATAAATTCCTGCCCATACACAGATTCCTGTGATTTATCAATGCCAAGAGGCTTTATTCTTATTCTCTCACGAACCTTAAAATTCTCCCTTTCTTAGAACAATTCAACTTCAAATATAATTATGCTTCCCCATATTAAAAAGTGGTCTTTGTTTACATTTTTGTTTTAATAAATTATTTTGAGTATTTATAAAAACAGAATCAAATAAAAAGTTGCTCATCCTGCAAATGAACAAATGTTACTAATTCATATTTTAAAAACAAAGACAGAAAATATTACAAGTTCAACTTAAAAAAAAAAAACTTTTGGGGGGTAGCTCCTTGGTCTCGTATTTGCATAAAATCTCTGTCAATCCTTCCCCGCACCACACAACCACTATTCGGAACCTTTCTCCTTTAGGTTTTGTAAACAGTATATAAATGAAAACATGTGTAGTTTTGCCAATTGCACACTTATTTTTAAAATACAGAACATGTGATTGTTTTTGAAAGTGTATGATTGTATCACATTATATGATCTCATTGAAATCTTCTCATTAAATATAAGGAATAATTAAAAATATTGTAACATTTAAATATTTTTTAAAATGTGTTACAATGAAAGATACATTATCATTATTTCCCCTCAAAATACCATCCCCCAAACACGCTTGTCCCACCTGTCACTTTCTGAAGCACTGGTAGAAGTCCTCATTCATGTGTGTCTTTACAAGATGTGATTAAAAAACACAGTGCCTGCTGCTGCCCAGTGCGATCCACTGGAAAGGTAGTCTTGTGAAAACACAATGGTTTGTCCTCATGCATCTCACTCCCCACTGGTACCATGCAACTTCTGGCTTTTCCCCAAAGTTAAAATACACAACACACACACACACACAAACACAAGTAAATGTTTTGAATCAAGTTAGGACATCAAGGCTGGCACAACAGTAACACTAAAGACTTGTAAAAAGACTTCCAGTAAAAGTTTCTTTCCTATCCTGGAGGTTGTCTTTTCACTTTGTTGGTTGTTGCCTTTGTTATACAGAAGTTTTCTAGTTTGATGTAACCAAAGTAGAAATAAAGAGCAAATAAAAGGTAATAGGAAACAAGGACATAGACTGTTCACAATGGGAAAGGAATGAGAGATGGACGGAGGATGGAGAGGGAGAGTGGACATGAAATGAATTCAGATGTGTTATATACCAACGCTCCGCGATGGACGTAATCATTGCATGCCGCCAACAATGTATTAACACAAACACAAACTGAAAAGAAAAGTACTTCCAGAGCTGCTTCGGAAAGAGTCAGAAATGATCAGTGAAAGAGAAAAACAGTATTTTGAGGGAGGGTAATGGCAATGTGTCTTTTATTGTTTTTTAACAATTTAAACACACTGCATATTTTCGTTGTACCTCATATATTTTTTCATTTATATGTTTGGGCTTTACTGATAGTGGGACGTATAATCTCAAGTCATTATTTTACCTGCTGAATATGATTCATCATATGAATAGAACACATGTTATTTACCTATCCTTTATTCATGGGAATTCACACGGCTACTATTTTTTCACTGCCTAGTATAGTTTTAGGTAAGTATAAGTCTCTTTGTGGGCATAGGCAAATGCTTTTCTACGATAGTCAGAAATGGAATATCTTGACCTCAGGCTGAGGGCAATGTCAGCCTCCCTAGATGTAAATGGTGATTGCATAGCTGCTTGGCTGGGCTTACCCACTGTTGGTGCATGAGCTTCCCTGTAACACTGTAGCTATTGGTCTTGTCCCACCTTTACATTTTTTTCTGAATGATGGTTTTTTAAATGTATCTTATCCCTGCTTTTCAATCTGGTTTCTATCCCCATTTAGCTATACAAACTGTTCTTTATGGACATCTAATAATCAATTTCTTGCCAAATCACAAAGACTTTACTTGTTCTCATCATTCTAGTTGACCTCAATTGCATTTGGCATGCTGGTAACCACCAAGTCCAAAGTCTCTTTGCCTTTTTATAACATTTAACAATCCTCTGGAGCAGAGGAGGCATTGAACAAGACATCTCCTTTGAAGTTCAGATTTCACCCTGCTAGATAAGTCAGGAAAATTATGCTTCAAAAAATATACGTAATAATAGAAATACAGAGCTGTAAAGTTAGAAACACAAGTACTTTTCATAATATTAAATACATTAATATCAAAACAAATGCTACCAGGCTATGAGGATATGCAGAAAATAGCATATGAGGCACACTTATATTAAGCACTCGGTTTATCTCAACATACAAGAATTATACCTTAATTACATTCTATGTAGTCTATATGTATAATTCATGTTGCTTTAATAAACTTATTGATTATAAACTGCAATAAATGTTTTGTTTTAAAATAAAAATTTGAATTTTCTATTATATTAAAAGGGGGGCTGTGACTTTCATAAAAGCTCTTTGTAGAGTATCTTCCATTTCTTTTCTCATGAGCTGTAATTCATTCTGACTATGCAAACTACAACACAAATTAAAACATAAGATCATGTGGACCTGACCCTAGGAACAGTTAAATGAGTCTAAATGGGTAGCTGTATATGGAAAATTACCTCTAAAATTGCTTTCTGGAGTTTATGCATGTCTAAAATACCCAGTCTTACCACTCATTGTCTCCCACTGATGTCACTTATGACATCAAACAAACATTCATTTAAGAAGTACATACAGTAGCTATTTACTGAGCGTTGGCTCGATGACTTTTCTAACTCAGCAGTGTAGGCAATAAATAAGAAAGTCCCTTCCTTCAAACAGCTTAGATTCCAGGGCTCTGTAAAAGTAATAACAGGCTTTGATCAGCTGTTTTTCACAGGTGGATTGCTTTTGTTTTGTGAATATAATTGGGTATTTGATATTCTTGGTGAAAATAAAACTCCAAAATGAGAAAAGGCTGATATAAAGTGAAGGGTCAAAAACATCATAAAAAAAAATGAGGTCCTGGTAGGTCAGTATGGTTGAAGTCTAAAAATACAAAGCAATAGTAGCAACTAACCCTCCTAAAGGATAATTCAGTAAAATATATAAAAATAATTTTTTTTATTTTTTTTACAATTATTTTCCCTATCTCACCCATAGCTTGGCAATTACTAAAATCTATACCCAAAACCCTCAACTATGATTTTCTGCAAAATCCCCCTTTAATTGAAAAAACTAAACCCTATGCTTCTCTCTTGATTCTCATTAATCTTTGCATTCTGAATGCTTTCAAAACTTGTATTAAAGAAGCACTACAATGTTTCTTGTGGAATATCTGTAGTTAAGCTTCATATAACTCAATAAAGGATATTCTAATTAAAGTTTGGCAGAAGATCAATCATTACTTTTTGTTTTCTTTGGTATGATTTATGATGGTTCTACTAATGGGAAAGTCTATTCAACTATTAATTTCTTGTGGATATTTAGTTATTTCATAAAATCACAATGTTCTTTTCTCGAGCTTTGGAGACTATGACATAGGTGAATTTTATCTCAGTTATTCTAAGCAAAAAGGAGAATCCATGGTAGTAAAGATTGTAGTACTTACTAGCCTAGAAACATTGGATTGGTAGTCTGGATTGCTGGCAAAACTTTGGTCTTGTGCCATTTTTCATCAAGCAGTAGTATTCTAAATGTTGCCAAGTTCTCAAAAAGCAAATCACAGGATCACTATCAAGGTAGTCAGTTATGAGAAAATCAGTGCATGAAACATCAGGGTTTTTTCCCTTTGGTTTATGAAGGATACATATGTGTATCAAAAATACTCATGCTCCCTGTTGAAGAGCTTTGATTTTCAAAAAGAAATATGTTTTGACTAAATTTATGAGCTGAAGGACCAAGTGGCCTATTTTTGGAACACCAGAGAAAAGACTAAGCTGTGTCAAACTTGAAAAATTGTAACTGTCAGTGGATCCTGGCAGTTTGGCAGATAGATTTTAAGCACTGAGAATACTGAATCTGAAATTTCAAGAGAAAATTTCCAACCTCATTTCTCATTATAATAGATGTTAAGTATTTATAGCCAAAGTTCAGATATGAAGAGAGCATATTAGTGCCAAAAACTCTAATTATTATCTCAACTTGGTGAAGATTTCAAAGACAGTGTCTTGAAAACAATGTTAAATGGAAATAAAATAGAACCTCACCTACTCCTATTGCAGGGAATACGTGGATGGCACATTCTTGATTCCCTGGCTAAAGTCCCTTTTGGAAACTAACAAGAAATATTTATTAGCCTTGAACTATACATAACTCGCTCTGAATAAATATTATTAATTCAGTTTCCAATATTAATTTTTGTATACTCATGCTAGAGTAAAATATTATCCCAAGAAGTGAACAGATTTTCCTTGTTATTATTCAGTGTCCATCAACATATATATGTGACCCAGTTTCTTCACTCTGGGCAAACCAGAAACCGACACAATAGATGTGATATGTAATCATACACTGATGGCCTTCATTTCCCAAACAACCTAACAGAAAATTTTATAATACCCAATCGTACTTAATTTTCACCTGATCAAAATCTTAAGATGATTGTAAGATTAAAAAAACATTTTTCTTCTTCTAAAACTACCACTGGAAATGTTTTTAGATAAAACTTTAAAATGTAAAATTCAGTTTTAAAGTTTAAAATTACACTTTAAAATCACAGAAGTTTTATGCGTTAAAGCCACTATCTAATCTACACATGTCTTTTGTGGATTCTTTCTCTTGTTACACTTCTTCACTTGAAGATTTCCAAAACTTGGCTTTTAGTTGTTTTCTTTCTTGCTCTCCTTCTGTCTTCTCCTTCTGTCTTTTTCTTTATTTATTTATTTCCTTCCTTCCTTCTTTCTTCCTTCCTTTTTTCTCTTTCTTCTGCACTTCCTTTTTGTAATATTCTTAGAAAATGAAACATTGTCACAATTTGAACTCTAGTCTCTAGACTTCTAGGTGTTATTGACTTTTAACAAAATTTCAGTTACTACATATTTTTTTCAAGTCATCCACCATATATGCATTAGACAACTACCATTGTCCACCTCAGGCACCAAGGACACAGCACACTACAGACCAATCAGAACTGCCATCAGTGGTCTCCTTAGGTACCTAAAGCCACCCTCACATTAACATTCATTGTTTACGACTTACATTTCCCATTTCTATAAACTTTCTTCTCCTCTTCATTTCCTAATTTTTTTGGGGTGGGTGGATAGGTACTAGGAATTGAAACCAGAGGTCCTCTATCACTGAGCTACACTCCCAGCTCTTTATGCTTATTTTCTTTTAAGACAGAGTCTCACTAAATTATCTAGGCTGGCCTCAAATTTGTAATCCTCCCACACTGCCAGGCCCAGCTTCATTAATATTCCTGTCAACGCTATAGTCATTCTATCCATCCAGATGTTTAACAGTGAGGTCACCTTAAATATTGGGGGAAATCAGACTGAAAGACTTTTTAGTCACTACTCCACACTTATTTCCTATTTCTATTTTCTAATTAACTGCCAGGTTTCAGGGCCTTGCAATTCTTATCCACTAGATATTCAGTTAGCCTATTATTTTTAGAATGTTATCTGTGTAACATCTCAGCTCATTTCAAAGTGAGCAACCTTGAGTTACTCATCATTATCTATAGAATGAAATGAAAATTTGTCATACTATCCCTGAAAATAATCCACAAAGTAAAAAATATTTCACCCCTACGGCTCTCCTGTATATGCTTTCTGCTACAGTCAGATAACTCTTCTCACCATTCAAAAGTATTCTTTCACGTTTCTCTTTTCACAGATTGCTTGCCACCCTCTTTCCTGGGGCCAGGTGTCACCCAATCTAAGCTATACCTGGACTACCCCTCTGAAATCTCCCCTTAACTTTTCCAACCAATATTCAACGAAAGTAGGGATTGCTGTGTTTACTTTGACCCTCATCATGTTTTGATGACTAAGGTTTTAAAAATGAGTACATTTGTTGACTTAGCTTTTCAAAGCTGAAAACTTCAATTTCTACAAGTTTAGAACCTTCATTTATTTTTTTATTCTTTTCTATTTATTGGCTTTCTTTTGCAGCTCCTAATGTGATTTTGTTTGTCTAAAGGTTTACATGAAACAATAGTTTGTCCTTGTACAGATGTAGATGTATCACTGTTTAATCACATTCCCTAAAAGCTGTATACATGTGAAGGAACATGTACAATGCTTAGCTTTCTGTAAAGAGCACACTTGTGTCCCCTGGGGCTATGTGTTAAGAGGATCTCTTGCATGGCAGTATTCCTTCTGCTTGTATTAGGTTTCAAATCAAGGTTGTCTCCATATGAACCACTCATGAGGGCCTAATCAGTAAAGCTTTCATGTCAGTGGTAGAAAATCAGGCATTATTTCCCACACTTTGGTGACAAAAATAATAGCAAGAACTGCATTTTGATTTTACAAGCTCTGTGAATCTAATGTAGGCAGTTGATTTTATTAATTAAATTAGTAAGTGGAAAGCCTTGTGAAAGACTGACTGTCCAGACAAGTTTATAAGCCTTATTTTCTCTTTACATGATGAGGGCAAGAGTTACAGATTAAGGGGAACATGTTGGATGCATTTACTGTGACTAACAGCACTAACACAGCCTATTCTTGCTCCATTGCTATTTTTTATCTGCTTTTCAACATGCTGTGCATTTTCTCCAAGGATTCTGATTTAGGGATGAGCAGAGTTTTCCTCAGAGGAGAACATGCTCAATCTGCTGCATGTTGATAGTGAATTGCTGATGGATGTTATTCAAGAATGCCAGTATGTCAGGAACTGTACCCCTATGACTCATAATGGGAATGGAGCACAGCTATTATACTGATTTGTCAGGGCCACACTTCAGTTTTGTCTGAGTGACAATGCCAGGAAAGACAGAGGTCCTTATCCAGTATTTCCCAATTAATGTGTTTACAGTTCCTGTCATTCTGCTAAGCAGCTTATGCCTGAAAGTCGCAGAAAATTCTTCCACCCGTGTCTCTTCCTCCACCCGTGTCTTCCAAGAGAAATGGGTGTCCAGTTGACCACCAGTGCTTTTGAATGGGCTCCAAATGATTTGTGAAAAGATACTGGTGTTAAGATCAGTGCAATCTAAACGAAGAGAAATAGAGGATGGACCAGAGCAATGATAACACCTTAAGATACAGATTTTTATCAGTTTTTCTTTAAGAACGATCACAAAGATGTATTGTCATTTCTAACAGTTTTGTTAATATGCAATTCATATAACATAAACTCACCCATTGCAAGTGTACAATTCAGTGATGTTTAGAAACTCCATAAAGTGAAACACTCATCACTACAACAGAATTTTAGAGATTTCTACTGTCTGCAAATGTCCTTTGGTGCTTTGATTTTGCAATTAATATTTGTTTCCATGGTGGCCAGTAGCAAACTGTGATCTAATTTCTCAATTTATAAATTTATCTTTTCTGGATATTTATATACATAAAATTATATAATTATGCATTCGGATTCTTTCATTAGGTGAGATGCCTTCAAGTTTCAGTTATATTGTAGATGTGTCAGTAGCTCACCTCTTTTTATTGTAAGTAGTAATCATGTTTATATTATCTGTTCATCAGTTCAAGGGTATTTGGATTATTTTCAGTTCGGGGCTAGAATGATAAAGCTGAGGTACACATTTATATGTCCCATTGCCTTTGCATGGATATATGTTTTCACTAAAAATAAGAGTAATTGCCCCACTTTTAAAATTAGTTCTTTTTCCTAAATGTCACAATTCCAAAGTCTACTAGAATGATTTTTAAAAAACCAACAGCAAAGAGTGATAGCAGCAAGACTTTAAAAGAACAAAAAGTCTGGCCGCATTCATTTCAGCCTGCTGAATTTATTACTTGACTTTTCCTCAACTTTATTTTGTGTCCAGGAATGTGTCTACAGAGAAATGACACGAGGTCAAATCAAAATGCTAGAAAAGGTAGCATTTATCAAGGGTTATGTCCTTTTTATTTCTGGGTGTACAATAGTCTAAAGAGCACAATAAAAACTCCTGTGGCATTGACTACATTTCTTGAGACAAATAGAATGACAAATCCTCTCCATTTGTCATTGATCCCCAGTTTAAATAATACAGATTCTCAGTTTAAATAATATTTTTAAAGAAGTACTCAGAAACATTCTTTTTTGATCTCCAAACAGAAAACTTTCACTATCAACTTGGAAAGAGAAGTATTTTTATGCCAAGTAGACTACCTCTGTTATGGACTGAATGTTGTATTCTCCCAAAATTCATAGATTGATAGTTGAGCCCTCCATGTGATAGTATTAGGGGTCTTTTCAGATGAAGTTGCGAGAGCTGCTTGATGATGGAGTTGAAATGCTGTAAGAAGAAAACAGGGTTGTCGCTGTCTCTTGTCATGGGAGATGCAGCACAAATGCAATTATCGGCAAGCAAGCAAGATGTCCTTTCCCCAGTAGCACCTGAAAATCTTTGTACCCTAAGCTAAGACTTCTAGTCTCCGAACTGTGAGAAATAAGTACCTATTGTGTATGCCAAGCAGCCCGAGGTATTCTGCTATAGGGGTCCAAACTAAGACAACCTCTTGATTATCTTTAAACCACCTTTTAAGGACCTCTTTTTTCTCAAAACAAAACAAACAAATTTATGGAAATGAAGATGGATACTATTTTGCTGCATTTTTTAGTATAAATTCTTACTTGGAGTTTAGAAAATTTAAGAAGATCTAATAAAAAGGTACTTCACTTATTTTTGAGATTTTGTGGGTAATTTCTCAGAGGGCTTTCTTTGTAATTCGGTATGTCACTATATTAAAGAATGATTTTAATTTGCCTTAGGGTCAACATTTGAATCAGAACATGCATCCCCCAAATTGCAATGTAAATCACTGAGGAAGCACAACTTGTGCACAGTGTGTTTGGAATGATCTCTGAGAGACGCAGCATTTGGAAAATCGATGAGCTTTCATGATGCACACAAGCCTTTGAGTAATGTGGCTTTAGCTGAGGTCTCTGATAAATGTCTCCTGTGACCATCACAAGCCCAAATTACACTAAGCATTGCTAACATAATAACCACAGGAATGACTTTGTATGTGGCAACATAGAGAAGTCTATCAAAATTCTGTAACAAATGAAAAAAGGCACAAAGTATATTATCAGTAAGACCTGGCTTCGAGACAGACAGTCAATAACTTGCGTCAGTGAGAACACCCCTCGTGAGGCCATATGCTAAGGCAAAAGGCCACCTGACAACTTCAAGCCATAACCAAGAGAGCTGACTTTCAAAAACAAATCTCTATGGTTACAAAAGGCTAATGTCTGTCTATATTCGGAGAACATTTGTATGAAGAATAATAAGGTTTAAAAAAAGTTAAATCTTGCTTTTATTATCTAATAAATAAATATCATTTATTTTATGCTCCACTGGTACAGGATTAACAGTTCTGTAGGCCACATTGTATGCCGGCTGAGGAATGTCAACCATGAGTCTTATTCTGGAAGGCGTAACAATGAATAAACCAGGATGGGGAAATTTGCAGACCTTGAATAAAGCTGCCAGAAAACTCCTAAATATCAATCAATGAAGAATGTGCAGAGGAAAAGGTGTCTAACAAGCCCAGTGAGCTGTCTCAGAAGCCAACCGAAATGGGCATACAGAGTGACCAGATAGGGAAGAAATATTGCTAGGCCAAAGGCCTCAGAGGTCATGTATGGAAAATCCTGAAAAGCACCCATTTAATAGTCAATAGGTTGTTAATCATCTTAAGTAGACCACAATGGACTAAAATTTGGAGAGAACAAAGAGATACAGACAGTGAGAATTATTCTTTCAAGATGTTTGGCTCTGAGAAGAGGAAAAGAAATACGTCAGTAGTGGGAAGGATAGAGGATGCAAAATTAAAGACATTTATTTAGTTATTTAGGTAACACAACAGACAAAAAGTGGTTTTGGTACTGTGAGAAAGAAGAAGAGAGGGAAAGTTTAGAAAGGAAATCCACTGATGAATGTCAGATATTTCACCTGTAAGTGTGAGAGCTATTGACCCAGTTTGTCAGTTATTCATGCCAAGACTGAAAGATTTCTACTCAAGACATCTTTTTCTTTTGTTTTGTTCTGCTTTGTTTTGTTTTGGTACCAGGAATTGAATTCAGAACCTTGCACTTGCCAGGTGCTTCTGCTGCTGAGCTATATTCCTGGTCCTACCCAAGATATCTAATAGTTACCTTATACTACAATAGGTGTCACCTAATTTCTTCTGTTCACTGTATCTATTTCTGCTTACCCTTCCATTTGCCTGCCTGTGATTCCTGGCTGTGCTTTTACATCTGTCTTCATTGTATTCCCAGGGTGGGTTTACTAAATAAAACGCTGGATGCCTACTTGAATTTGAGTTTCCAATAAGAAGTAAATTTTTATCTAGGTGAATACAGTGTATCTTGTTCAATACTTCTACCATACTTACATTAAAAAGCAACTTGTGTTCATCAGAAAACCACATATAACTGTATATTTGATGGTTTTGTTTACTGAATGTGATACCCCTTTCCCAAGGGCCAGCAAGGCTGGTTGGCTCTCCAAGTACTCACTGATACCCTTCAGCTCTTCCGCTTCAGCTCATCCCTTCCTGAGGCCCAGATGAGAGACATGAATATGTCCTGATGATTTCATATTCTCCAAATATCTGATAAGCCTTGAATCATATCTATATGTCTTAGCAATGCATTCAAGCATGTTTTACTTTCCTAGATTTGCTTTCTTTATCAGTTATGGTTCCAGCATAAAAATTTCTCAGTATTCTAGGAGCAAATGCTATGGCAGGTAAGGGCAACAAAATTGAAAATAAGATAGAAAACTGTCTCTAATTTTTATTTTTCCACAAAGCTAGGAGGAATGATCATGTTTAGTGCCAATTTGTCATTGGATATGTAAAGGACAATTTAGTTCAGAAAATCTGGGTCTGAGTCCTCCTCATCCTCAGGGGACTGTTTGAAAATCAATAATTTCTGGCAGTCATAGTTGTTGACCCAATATCATGGCTACAGAATAAGTGTGAGCAAATGCACAGTTGGCCGATTTATGCAATTCTTGCCTGATCTATTAACCAAAGATCTACCAAGTCCACATGGGAAAGAGCAGGAAAACTTCTTGGTGGTCAGTCTAAAAATAGAAAAAAGCACATTTTTGGCCCCCAGCAGGTTTTCCTTACTTAAAAGATAAACTGTGACTGTCAAAAATCAATCTAAGCCAGTGTGTCGTTTTTCTCTCACAGCAAACTCTTTTGAAAGAGCTCACTGTCATATCAAGGACATTCAGAAGGTCATATTTTAAACTAAATGAGAAAAACATTCTTGTACACACAAGAATAGTTAGGGTCAAAGTCACACTCACCTCCCATAAATACAATAATAACCTATAACCAGTTGATTGCTTTCCTTCCTTATGAAGATTATCACTGTCTGATCAGCAGCCTTAACTTTTATGAAGTACCTCTTACATGACATAAGACTACACACTTTACAGATGTCAGTGCTAATCTCAGCAACCCTACTAGGGACACATTACTAACCTGCTTAACAGATAAGCACATTAGCATCCCAAGAAGTTTAAGAAGCATGTGAAGTACAGTACATAAAAGCTAACATGAGTTCTGCCTAGTACAGAAGCCCAAAGCCTTCCCATTTTCTCAGATGACAGTACATCCCTTTATAGTTCAGATGAAGTGAAATCATCCCTATTTTCTACAAATCGATAGATTTAATAAAAGACTTAGACAAAGACTTAATGATTTGGCATTGACTAATCCATATTTAACTCAAAGAAGAACAACACAATAGAATGGTACATGCATGGATCAAAAACAGAGGTTTTGTTTGCTTGTTTGTTTTTGATACAGAGGATCAAAGTCACAGCCACCCGCTTGTCAGGCAGGCGCTGGTGCCACTGTTATATCCTCTGCCCCTAAAACAGAGGTTTTTAAAACAGGAAAATAGCTCCTGAAATTCACAGAACTGAAATATCTACATTTTCTTTATGAAGATAATATACAATGCATCCGTTTTCAGTGATCATAGATTTTTTTGGAGGGATGAAAGTTATATATTCTTTTGTACTGTAAGAGTCAAAGAAAGGAAGTGGAACATTTGACAGTGTATGCATTACAAACTGCCAACAGGGAGAAACAGATAAAAATACAGGCTGTGCATTCAGCCACGCTTGGATTCCAAACCAGGTTTTGTTACCTACTTACCAATTATTCAATTATGGTCCCTTTACTTAACTAGTCTGTACTTCACTGTCCCTGTCTACAAAATGGACATAATCATACCTATCTTGCAGGAATGGTATAATAATTAAATGAGATTATATTTGGAAAATAGTTGGCCCCAGCCTGGGACATAATAAGCATCCTGTAACTGATGGCTGTGGTTGTAAATAAACAATCAAGCAGAAAACTTTGGCAATCACAGTAGAGTCATGGAGGCCAAAGAGGTGACATTTTCAAATAATGATAGCCTACAATAGGAAAAGGAGAGACCTTTATAGTTCAGAGGAAGTGAAACTAGCACTGGAAGAAAGTGGGAAGCAAGGGAAAGAAAGGTGACTGCCAGACCTGTCATACACAGAGACACAGAAAAACAGGCAAAAAAAGAGAAAATTACTACACACAATAAATAGGATACTGACATGTTTGTGTGTGATCTTTTGTGTGAATGTCTTGCAGGAGTAAATAAAGCATTACAAAGATTACTTTCATTGGCTAAGGGGAAGGTAAAAATTAGAAGATTCAGAACTTATGCATCTAAGCCATAAAAAAGGTATCAGCTCATGTGTCTTTAGCCTAAAAATTACAACATTAACTTTAACAAGAATCATGTGTTGGAATTTCAAACACCTCAAAAAAATTGATTGCTTTTTTGGTCTGCTTAATAATACTTAAAACATTTAACTATATTTTGAGAAAATCCTTTAGATATATTTTCCTTAGACTAAGGACCAGCAAACTGTAGCTTACAACCTGATACAGCCTACTATCCGTTTTTGTAAATAAAGTTTTACTAGAACCTTTGGAGGACCACTGGGATGGCTTTCATTTAAAGAAGAATTTTTGTCTCCATTTTGATTAAACCCGGCTCTAATTCCATGCATTGATTTGTACAGAGCTGGCTAGGATAATACTGTATACCCTCAATTGCTTTATGCAACTCAAATGGGTCTAGCTGAGGTGCTGATGTGGGTAGCCATCGAAACAGTGATGCCCCGCCTGTAGCCTACATGCCTGCTTGAGGCCAAGTGTCAGCTAATACGGAGGCTCTAGAAAGAACCTGGGGTTGTTCAGGGCATGAAAATCAGACATCAAAACTGAAGCATCAGCCAAAAACACAAGATACTTCCTCAAACTGTGTTATGCAGATTCTTCATCTCTCTGCATATGGTAGAGGTACTATTATCCCCCTACCTAGCTCTGCTCACAGTTTTTATGTACTTCCCACCATTCTTACAGCCACTCACCCCCTCTTCAGAAATTAATAAAACCCAGATTCAAATGCGCTTTTATTCCAATTAGCCATTATTCTGACTGGACTCAGGACACCCTTGGCTCCCCACCACTCTGCAGATCTGTCTTTGTCTTTATTCTCACTGTAGTTTGCACAGGAAATGGTAGACTGAAATGATTTATCGGAATTCCAATAACTGTTTTCTGAGATTACAAATGTGTACTCCTCTGGACCAAGATAAGGCCAGAGAGGGCTCTCTATAAGAACTCAATTTTATTTCATTGTTTTACATACTGTTTGCAACTGTTTTGTGCCACAGGACAGAAGCTGAATGGTTGCCACAGAGACTGTATGATCCACATAAAAGCATTTACTGAATAACACTTTACAGTAGAAGTGGGACAGTCAGGGCCTGGGGATTTAGCTCAGTGCCTGACAAGTGTGAGGTCGTGAGTTCGATCCCCAGTACCAAAAAAAAAAAAAAAAAAAGAAGTGTGACAGTCCCCTTCTGAGCACTATGAAGTTAAATATTTTATATTAGACTTCTCAGTCTTCTATAACAAAATACCTTAGTATCTTAGATAACACACATACACTTATGGTCTCTGAAAGTTGAAGTCCCTGACTAGGGTGGCAGCCCAGCTGTTTTCTGGGGAGGCTTTTCTCCTTGCTTTATAGATTGAGGTCATCTTGGTATTTGTTCATGATGGAGGGAAAAAAAAGAGAGAAATAAGCATAAAGGGGGGAATGAGAGGAGGAGAGTAACGGGCAAGTGGACAGGCACATGAGCAAAGCAATCTTGTGTCTCTTCTTACAAGAATGTTAATTCTATCAGACCAGAGCTTCACCCTTGTGACCTCATTTAACTTTACCTCTGTTTAAATCTACTCTCTAAATGCAGATACGTTGGGAGTTAAAACTCCAACATAAGAATTTGAGGATGACGATATAACTCATAGAATATTTGAAACCTCCAGCTTCTAATTTAACTGAGGTACTCGTGGTCACGCCTTCCCAGTGTACCATTAAATGCACCTTTCTAAACACATCTGGGAAACAGGTTGAAAACAAAGTACAGTGGAAACTTTTCCCATTGAGTAGGAATAAAGAAACTCAAACCAGAAACTGCCACAAACGCTACTCATAGCAAAGTATTCGAGACTTTAGAAAAACAGAGATGAAATGACTTCTACACGGCAGGATGAATTTCCATTGCAAAACCAAAACATACCCACTAATCAGTCTCCCAATTGGTAGTTTCTAACATGTGGGCACCCTTTTATCTTACTAAGGAAAACAGCAGCAAAAGTACTTGAGATAATCTGTAATACGTGGGGTTAAAAGATTCAAGTAAGTATTGATTGGTCATAGTCAATTTTTGGGCCTCTTCATTCTTGCAATAGTTACGGAAAGGATATAGCTCTATTTTTTCCACAACTGCATATTATTTTAAAAGAGACTACCTCGTTCGTCTTCTGAGTGCCTTTTTAAGTAAAATGTCCCACATTTTATTTCTAGTCTATGAATGAGAAAACTAGAGCAGGGAACAGCTGTTTACCTCTCCCCAGAATGAATCAGTCACTAGAACTAAATATAGAAGAATTTGAAATGCTTTTTTTCCTCCTTGTATTTAAGCACAAAGTATTATGTTAATGACCTGCCCATAAATAAAAAATGTCCATTTCTCCCAAAAGAGATCGTAACTTGGTCACACAGCACTATATTGATATGCTAGGAATACCATAATAAAGTACCACAGACTGGGTAGTTTTAAAAAGCAGAAATTTATTTTCTAATAATTCCAAAGGCTGGACATCTGAATTAAGGGACTTTGTTCCTGTGAAGACCATGAGGGTAGATTATGTTCCAGGACTACTTCCCTAAAAAGTGGGCATCTGCTGCCTGCAGCTCTTTGTGTCATCTTCCCTGTGCAAGGACTTGTGTCCAAATTTCCTTTCTTAGAGGGACATAAGATTACATAGGGCCCACCAGTACTGGTGACCTCATTTGAATTTAATTACTTCTTTAAAGATCTTATCTTTAAATATGTTATGTTCTGAGCTACTGGAATGCAGGACTTCAACATATGATTTTTTGTTGGAAGAATGCAATGTGGCCCTTAGCAAGCATGAGAGGCACACAAGATGGGAAGCCAAGAGTACAGGTAAGACCCCAGCTCTGGGAAACAGTCAGGCTACTTCCAGAGACAAGCAGGAAAATGAATATTTACAAATCAAAGAGAAAATCTCATTTACTTTGGGTTAGGGCAAACTGTGCCATATTTTTCTTCCAAGATCACAAGTTTCTGAGATAAAAGGGATTCTACAAGTACAACAATGTATTATTAATTACAGCAAGGCCTCAGTACCTTGGGCAAATAAGAAGGTAGAATCAAAACATTTGTCCTATCCTCTAAATAGAACGAATCGGCATTTCTTGAGTTATTATGTTAGCCACCAGGGCTAAACCAACTTTGGGAAACTTCATTTCACTATTTAGCTGACTCAGGAAGAGCTTTTGTAACTTCTGGTTAATCTGTAGTACAATTCAAAATCTTCAGCTGCAAAAAAAAAAAAAAAAAAATCACACTTTCCAGTTTTTATTCTTAAAAAACTGTCTGCCAGCATTTTCCAAATGTGTTTTGCGGAAGTGCACATATGTTAATATAAGCAGGGCGAGATTGTCCACCTGGCTGCTCTCCTATGAAGCAGATTTCCCTTTCCAATCGCCCTCATGGGCAGCAGCAGCACTTTTCTCACCTGCACATCTCCCATCACAGGGATTCATGTGCCTGCTAGCCAGTCTTTCTCTGCCTGGAACAAAGTAAAAGAAAAATTGTAATAATAAAGTGTAAACAATAGCACTCTCTAGTTATCATTATTACCTTCATTTATTTTAAGTGCCTATTTGCTTTTGTTTCATAAAGAAGGGGAAAAAAACAGCAAGACCAAGCAGAGCTTTATTTTGAGGATCCAAATGGAGGTGAATCTGAAAGGTCGGGTTTGAATTTTTCCACTTGAATTGCATATCATTTCAAATTTCAAACCCTGCTTGGTACAGATTTACCTCAGTATCTCATCATCAGTTTGAAATGACAGAATGGAACTTCTGGGCACATTTGGGTAGAGTGTTTCACATAGGTAACTCAGTAGGTGCCGTATTTTAACATCCACATCCCATAGGTCATTCAGTCCTCAACCATTGTCTAATCTAACTCCCTTTCCTTTCTTCTCTTCCCTTTCAGTTATTAGGCAATTTATTTCTTTCTTTCAACCTGATATATTTCCAGTATAGGAAATATCATTACTTTTACATCCAGTCCCTAGATCTTGGTTTCTGATGTCATTCTTCAATATAGCAACTGGGACTGAATCCAGATCTGGGACAGGGGATATCTAAGAAGATTCTAGATATTTTTTGCAGTACCAGAAATAAATAATTGCTAAAATCATGGCAGATATAGATAGATACATACATACATATATACCTAGACAAATTATGGAATATAAAGGAAAAGGTAAAATAAATCAGTCTGTAAAAGATACAGTGGTCAAAGCCAGAACAATCTGAACAATAAAATAAATAAGATAGAGTTAGATCTTTGATCTATTTCAATTTTACCTTTTTGCCTGGTAAGAGACATGGGTCTAGTTTTAGTCTTTGGTATATGGGAAAGCAGTTTTCCAGCACCATTTATTAAAGAGGCTATGTTTTTCCAGTGAATGAGTTTGGCCCCTTTGTCAAAGGTGGCTGAGGTGTCAAAGGTGGCTGAGGTGTCAAAGGTGTCTGAGTGTGTTTGAAATTTGTTCTAGACTTTCTAATATGTTTCACTGATCCTCATGTCTGACTAATTTCTAGAACATAGAAAGAACTGAAAAAATCAGACCCCCAAATTGAAAGACCAAATCCAAAAGTGGGCTTTTGAGATTACTATACTCTTATCAGAGAAAGAAATATAAATGGCAAATAAATATTTGAAAGATGTTCAACATCACTGATCATTTAAGAAATGCAAATTAAAACAATGCTGAGATTCCATCTCATTCCAGAAAGAATAGCTAGTATCAAGAAGTCAACCAATACCAAATGCTGGAGGGGATGTGAGGAAAGAGGATCAATCTCCACTGTCGGTCGGAGTGTAGACTGATGCAACCAATGTGGAAATCAGCCTGGAGATTCCTAAAAAAAACTACAATTAAAAGTCCTATTTGACACAGCTATTCCCTTTATGGATATCTTCCCAGAAGAATTAAAAACATCATACTACAGAGACACATGCACATTCATGTTTATAGCAGCCCAGTTTGTAATAGCTAGACCTTGGAAACAACCTAAATACCCATTAACCAACAAATACATAAAGAAGACATGGTTTTCTTTTATAAAATAAAATACTTCTCAGCCATAAAGAAGGATAAACTTAGACATCTGTAGGTAAATAGATGCCCCTTGAGACTATACTGTTGATTGAAATAAATCGGTCACACGTGTGTAAATATTAGGTCATTTCTCTGGTGTAAGAAACCAAAAGGGTAAATCAAGATCAAAGCGTATAATAGGTATTCTGAAATAGGAATAAATTGTTTAAAAGAAAGAGGAATGACGGAAGGGGAGAGAGAAAGGATGAAAGGGAAAAGAACCAAAAAAAAAAATCAAAGAAGGATGAAATGGGTGGGGAAGCTAATGGTCTCTCCTGTGGGTAATCCCAAGGCACTATACTTGTCCAGGGTGAGCTGTTCTCTGCAGGAACATTGACAGGCGTAACTAGCAAAAGCAGCACCCAAGTAGAGAAAGCGTGGTGGAGAATAAGCACTTAAAGAACAAAAATAGAAAAAAAATAGAATTAGATTATAACACAAAGCATAAAATAAATACACACAAATTCAATATTGATATAACTGAAAGACTGAATAAATACATACAGAACAGGGGACAAAACTTCCATATTTCCCACTCCAGGAGGTTCAGCTTAATCTCCCCGTACCCTATTTTGAAGGCGAGTTCAATTTGCTGACTCCTTTCCAAGTATTAGAATGTGGGATGGAAAATTACAATAATCTTTCTGTGGAACCACCTAGCAAGCACTAAGGGAAGGACATGATCAAGTTCAATGTCACCAATGATTAGTCATGTAGCTCCTATCCCTAGTAAGATGCAGTGGGAGAATTGTATAACCTTGTGGCCCACATCCCCACACACCCTCAGCCCCAACCATGAGAAAAAGAGCAGACAAGCCCAACCGACTTGAGGCACATTATTTCAAACACCTGAGCAATTCTCTTCAGAATTCTCAAGGTCACAAAAAAATAAAGAAAGAATGGAAAGCTGTCACAGATGAGTGAACACAAAAGGGATGTGTCAACTAAATGCAAAGTAGCTCTTGAACTAAACTGGCTAGAGAAAAAGGTCATAATGGAACAATGTAATACCTGAATAAATTATGAGTTTTTGAATAACAGTATACCAATGTTAATTTCTTAGTTTTAGTTCCCCTGTTATACAAGATGCTGACATGACCACAATGAATATAAACATTATGCATCGCAAACAGGCATTAATAAACATTTTAAAAATTCCAAATAAAGAAAAGATGCTGACAATAGGATAACTGAATGAAAACAGGATTTTTCTGTACTAGTGATGAAAACTTTCTGTGAACCTACAATTACTCTAAATAAAAGAGATTACATTTAAAAATTAAACAGTTGCTGGGGATGTACCTCAGAGGTAGAATGCTCGCCTAGCATGCAAAAGGCCCTGGGTTGATCACCAGTATCAGTGGAGGGAAATAAAAGTTCATTTTAACAAAATTAAAAAGTCAAATTATAATTCTTCAGCTTAACATTTTGAATGCCTAAGACTTTTAGTTTACCACTGTAGAATTTCCCTTTAGGAAGAGTGGTGAAAAAAGACAGCAAGAAAATAACTATGATGAAGATAATAACTTTGAGGATGTAAGGAAGCAAACCTCTTATATTTTATACTAAGACATAACTTCCATACTGTAAAACTGACACTTTTAAAGTGTACAATTCATGAGTTTTCAATATATTCACAAAGTTTTGCAACCATTACCCCACCTAATTCTAGAACATTTTTATCACCCTAAAAAGGAACCAAATATCCTTTAGCTTCTAGCATCAACTGATCTATGTTCTGCCTGTATGAATTTGCACGTACTGGACATTTCATAAAAATGAAATCATAAAATCATGGAACTTTTATTCCAACTTCTTTCATATAGCAAAATGTTTCAGATTTATCTATGTCATGGTGTTGCAGTGCCATTCATTTTTAAACCTCATTGTATCAATGTAACACATTCTGTTTATCCATTCATCAATTTTACCCATTTATGTTGTTTCTACTCTGGTTTTTGATTTTATTTATTTATTTATTTATTTTTTCGAGACAGGATTTCACTATGTAGCCTAGGCTGTCCTTAACTCCTGGTAATTCTCCTGCCTCAGCCACCACACCAGCTTTGTTTCTACTTTTTAGCAGTTCAAGTTTTTGTGTGAATATGCATTTTCTTTTCTCCAGGGTACATTCCTAGGTGAGCAATTACTGTACTGTAGCATAATTCTATATTTCTATGCTTTCCTCTGTATACATTAAACTTTTTAAGAAACTTTCAAACTGTTTTCCATAGTGTTTGAACCCTTTACTGTCTCAGTTTCCAGCCTTTCCACATCTTTACTCACACCTGTCATTATTTTCTGTCTGCATTATAACAATCCTAATGGGGCATGAAATGATCCCTCCCTGTGGTTTCCATTTGTACTTCCCAGCTGGCTGATAATGCGTTATCAGTGATTTCTATATTATCTTTGGAATAAGGCTTATTCAAATACTTTATGCATTTTAATTAGGTTATCCTTTTATAATTTAATTTAAAAACTTATTTATATATTCTGGATACTAGAGCTTTATCACATATATGACTTGCAGCTATTTTCACACATTCTGGGATCATCTATTCATTTTCTTGACTGCATCCTTTATTGCACAGAAGTTTTTAATTTTGATGAAGTCCAAGTTGTCTGATTTTTGTTTGATTGTTTGGATGCTGGCACCATATCTAAAGAAAATCTTCCTAATTTAAAGCCATGAAGATTTATGTTTATGGGTTTTCTAAAGGATATTTTATAGTTCTATTTCTTTTATTTAGATCTATAAAATTTTTTAAGTTAATTTTTGTATGTGGCCTGAGTAACAGGTCCTCTACAATACGTTTTTATTTTTCTTTATCATGAACAATCACTAGACATGAAATGAAAATTCCAAGGGGGTTAAATATCAGCTCCAGCCATCACCAGGGTTAAACTGTTACCTTTACCCTGTTTCTACTTTCTTTCCACATAAGTGCAGAAACTAAATACTCTCCATTCAGACTGTTTCAATACTACTTAGAATTTTATAATCACTAAAATTTCAAGAGAGGAAGGGAAAACAAAAATAGAATAGAAAGAAAAAATGGAAACAAGAGAATTTATAAATAAAGAGGGGTAGAAACATTGAAGGGGGTAGAGGGGAGAATGGGGGAAAAAAATCAAGAGCTATCATGTGCAGGTACAAACTCTCCATGGTGAATATTATCACTATGTATGTCTAAAATGCACCAATAAAATTAATTTTTAAAAATAAAATTTCAAGATAAATATAAAGAAATTAATCCTTATTTTCTAGAATTCAAAGCTAAGATATTTATGGATGAAAAAAGACCAGGGGAGGGAGAATGTGTAACGATATAATCAGAAAAACAGAATTGGCCATAAGTTGCTAACTACAGATTATATTTGGGTTTACTTCTTTGTTCTTCTGTCTTTCTGTCTCCCTCTCCATTTTAGTATGTTAGTATGTTTTAAGAAAATGTAATACAAGAAACCATTGTTTGTTATTATTAAAATTTTAAATTGTCATAAAGAGGGATAAATTTGAGATATTTCTAGTCAAATGAGTCCATATACAGACCATATTCTTAAGTGAAATAAATCAGACACACATATATAAAAGATTGCATTGTTTCTCTGGTGTGAGAAACTGAAAGTGTAAATAGAGACCAGAATGTATAATAGATGGTGGGAAATAGGAAGAAAATGTTCAAATAAAATATCTTGAAAATTTATCATAATTTCACACACACACACATATACACGTGCATATACACAAATAGATCGTACCAAACAACAGGAGCGATATCATCTTCAAAGAAAGGAAATTTCTCTAATTTGGGAAAAATTGCTATCTTGCAAAATCGATTTCCCAGCCCTTCTGTGTTTCTCTTGGTGGTGGATCAGTGCTGATTCTTAGCCTTGTATTTGGAGAGCAATGAATCAGATTGAAATTCTTAGGAGTGGAAACCACCTAGGCTTAGATGTAGGATTCAGTCTACTTTTTGATAAACACAAAGAACAATATCAAGTGAGGGGAACTAGATGTTCTCCTGTGGACTCCATGGATGTCAACTTTCTTTCAATAAAACAGTGTTGAGCTGTGGAGCCCTAAGTAAAACTCTAGCTTTAGTCATAAATTTTTCATGAATACTCATGACCATACACTAAATCTAACTGTGAGACAGAGGAGAGTGAGAAAGGAAATTGCCATATACTTTTTTGAATTCTTTTCTGATTTAAATGATGCATGAACTCAGATGCATTGTATTTTCTAATTTTTTGTTTAATTGAAATGGTTAAAATTAGAGATATTTTATTTATGAAATCCAATTTCCTTAAGGTATTTGTGTTAGAAATCGCTATAGCGTTGATTTTACAAATGTTTTGAAAAAGAAAAAAATTGCCAAATCAAATAATACTGTAAAACCTAGATCTCTCTTTCTCTCTCACTCTTCTCTGATTAATAATCTTTAGACAAATAGCAAGTTAGTATTTCCACTTAATAAATTTTAGCCCTTTTTCTTCAGATAAAGTGAGGGAATGATTCATAAATTTTGCAAAAGTTTAGATGGGCAGTTGCTGCTATATATCATGTTATACTCAAGGATGAAATGGACCTTAAACCATTACAACTTTGACTAACCCTAACTTTTTAACTAACCCAGCTTTGACTATACCTCCAGTATAACCTCATAATTTGAACTCATAACTTTTCTGTGGAAAATAATCTCATAATCTGAACTCATGAATTTTGAATTTACAAAGTACTTACTTTTCAATGAATGATTATTCATGCAATCTTGCAAAATGAATCAAATTAACACATATATTTTAGAGCTAAGAATTCTGAACTAGTAAGTATTTAGATGAGCCTCTTTCCTCAACTTCTAACCTTTTTTATTAATACTCATATGTTGTTTTCAGTCACTTCCTCCACTACAATTTTTAAGACTTTAGATAAGTCATTCAGCAAATATTTCTTGGGTACCTAGCAACTTTGTGTCATTGTTTGTATCATATGGAGACAGTAGAAAACAACAAAACACAACACAACGAAAATCACCTTACTCATGAAATTTGCATTTAAAGGGACAAAAGTGATGAGAAAGAGACCAGATAAATCTAAATATGTGCTATGAGTCAGGTAAGGAGTGGTATATGCTATGTGAGAAACAGGAAGAGGATGATATGGAGAAGATTTGGGAGAGGAGTACAGCTTTGGAGTGGGTGGTCAAAGTCCTATTTGATAAAGTTACTTCAACCAACTCTTGAATGGTAAGAAGGGCAGAGCCAACTGAATTATAGAGAAGGCAGGGCAATCTGCATGTGCAAAGGTTTGGAACAGGAAGAAGCTCAACATATTCAAAGAGAAAACAAAAATACACTATACTGGAGAAAGGTGGCTGAGGTCAGACAGTCATTAAGGTCAGATTACAAAAGGACTGATCTGCTATGTTCAAGATTTGGCACCAAGAAGCCATGAAATAAAGTCCAGGGAAGAGGACTGATGTATCTTTAAGGCAATGTACAGAATTTTTAATTCAGTGACTATTAAACTCCAATAATTTAGCCTTCCAGGAAGCTCTACTATGAATTTATGTCTTCCATATGGTTGCTGATCTTTTCTCTTATACCACAATTTGCATCCTGGACTCTGATGCACTAGTTTGCATCTGGAATCCCCCTAGAAGGTCCATGCGTTAAAGTCTTGGTACCCAGTCTGCTTCACCACTGGGGGACGGGGAGTAGTGGGATGAAGTTAGGTCACCTGGTATACATCCTTGAAAAGATGTGAATCTCTGCTCCTTCTCTTTTGACTTCCCAGCCATGGCGAGCTGAGCATCCCACGCTCCCCACCATGATGACTGCTTCAGCAAAGAACCAAAAGCTACAGGGCCACATGGTCACAGACTGAAATCTCTAAAATTGTGACCCAAAATAAACCTTTCATTCCTATAAGTTGATTATCTTAGATATTTTGTTAGTGTAATGGAACTCTGAGGAACACACCTCATAACTAGCTTATCTTTATGTGACAAAGTCCCAGGCTTATGTCCTCCAGTCGACATTTTTCAGTTTGAGGTCTTTTCTTCAATTTTCTAATCCTTTCAAAAAGTGTGGTCATGCTAACTAATCCCATCATTTGGCTGGTACTTCATAGCTGTTGGCAAAATCCTGCTTTGCTAACCACTTTGACACTGACTGGCAGCTGAACTGTCATCAAGTTTGACAAATTATATGTTTGCCTGCTTCATTGGACATCTTTCCAACATGTTCAAATAAGTATGAAATACCCATCCATCCATCCACCCAAATAGGCAGGTCAAGGGGTTTAGACTTTTGAGAAGAGTTCATTTTCCTGGTACTTAGCTTTCTGGTACAGCTGTCAGGCTGTCTCCTGAGCTCAAAACTTACCTCTCAAACACAATCTCATATCTATAATAACCAACAAAAACCTGATGGTTTCACAATTCCAAATTCAAGAATTCCTGACATAAGCATAGTTACTGACTTGCTTGTCCAAAGTTTTTAGAAGTTTTTACCATTATGGATGTAAAGGATTATTACAGTTTTCTACTACTCTAATATATAAAGGAAGGCAATATTTTAATTATTTCATTGGATTAAATTTAAACTTGTGAACACGCAAACTACAACATTATATGCAATAAATTTTACATTGTTCCAAACAGAAGTCATTCTTAGTAAACTAGTACAACCGCCATGGAAATCACTATGGAGAGTTCTCAAAAACGCTAAAAATAGAAGAAATTCCATTCAATCCAGCTATTCCCCTTCTATTTGTCTTCCTGAAGTGTGAGTTAAAAGTATCATATTACAGCAATATATGCTTATCCATGTTTATAGCAGTACAACTCATAACAGCTAAATCTTGGAAACAGCCTGTCTGTCCATCAGCAGATGAATGGAGAGTGGTCAAATAAGAAATAGAATGCTGTCTGCCATGAAGAAGAATGAATCTGAATCATTTATAGGAAAATGGATGCACCCCAAGACCATGATGTTAAATGCAATAAATTAAACACACAGGCACAATATCTCATTGTTTCTCTTATATGATGTAATAATGTACAGAGCAAAATGAAAGATCACTCAAAAGAAGATAAATTCCTTATAAATGGAAAGAAGTAGAGATGAAGGAGGCAAATAAACAGGAAGGCAAGGGAAATACAAGTAATTTTAATCTGTTATGTACATGCATCCCAACTCCCCACTATGAATGTAATAATGTAGAGTAAGTACGTACCAATAAAAATAAAAAGAGAATTTATTCCTAAATTGAGTGTCCTACGAACAAAATACCAACACAATAATTCAACAGTGATGACCTCATAGCCAAAGGTGAGGTTTTTTTCAGATCAGAGTCGTGGTATTTTGGTAGCAACTTGCCTGGGTACAGAGATCACATGGGTACACAGATCACAGATCCTTCTTATAATTCTGGAGTCCTTCCAGATAGATTATTCTTTTCTTTTCTTTTTCTTTTTCTCTTTCTTTCTTTTTTTTGGGGGGAGGGGTAACCAGGGATCGAACTCACAACCTCACACTTTGCCAGGCAGGCGCTTATGCCACTGAGCTATATCCCATCCTTCCAAGTAGATTATTAAAGTGGGGGTGGGGCAGATGTCGCATCATGACTCTAAAATGAGCTAAGCATCCTTGTCTCATCACCAATTTGTAGTAAAAGGGAACAACTTAGTCATCTTCAGAAAGATGATAAGATGGGCATCTTCTCCAGAATCCAGTATTATTCAGAGAGTGAAAACATTTCTGGTTCTGTTACCTCACACACCCAACTCCCCCTCCTCTTTCAGTTCTGCGGAAGCAGCAAGGGGAAGTGCCCTGTAACCCATACTGAGGTGACAAATGTGGCACTGCAACTAAGCAAAAGCAAACAGAACAAGCAAGCTAGGCAGACTAGTGTTTGTCAGAGTGTGACTACTTTCGAATCTCATTTGTGAGGTGAGTTCTAAGTGCCATCTAAGACCAGCTAAGTGAATCGGAATTTCTAGGAAGGGGAGCAGGAAGGCTATATTTTGGGAAACTGAAGTTGAGAAATTTAATCTTGCTTACTTTAATGGTAAAGTTTGGAAATATTCATAACAGACACTTTAGCAGAGACAGAAGGGAGCCCAGGAGGTAAAGCTGGTGTTGGTAGAAGGTGATTACTCTTAGCTGAGAGAAAGGATTCGGGGAGAATTTGCTGTCTGAACTGAGATGAAATAATAATAACATACATCATCTCCTGTTGTGAAAAGGACCTATCCTCTCTTGAGCTTCCGAGCATCAGGGAGCACTGCATGAATTGCTAAAAACATTGCCTTTGACTTAGAATAAGACCCCTCATCGTCAAACTAGCTGAAAAAGTTTGGGCTAAAGGAAAGCAGTAAAAACAAGAAGGATACACCCATAGAGAATGAGATGCATTTTCTTTGTGTTGTAAAGTAAATTGCTAAGGGGTGTGCATTTGGCCTATGTAATACCTGTGCAGAAAAGGCACACAGAAAGAATTTTTCAGCAAGATAGCAAGCACAAAAAGCCATCATACGCTATGTGAGGTAGAAACCAGGAAGGATGACTGCTTAGCACAACCACATTGATTAAACTTTAAATTTTCTCTGAAAGATAAAACATATACAGCAAAAAAGTGTATGTATCTACACTGACAATGTCTGCCACACAGACAAGGTAAGTAAAGGCAAGCAGTTTAATTTTTCAGTGTATATTAACAATTAACCTGTTCACTAGTGTTATTAGACAGGATTAATCCTTAACAGGAAATAAGCAACCACAAGGCAAGTTATTAAGGTAACTGATAGAACGTTCCTTTTTCCACCTTAGACAAAGTTTGGTGGCTTTGGATATATTTAGCCTTCTAGTATGGGAAAAGAATGAAGGGTTTGGGTGTGAAGAACTGGAAAACACAACTATTTTGATGCATTAAAGATTAGATTTTGTGAGAACTAAAGTTAAGTGTTTAATTGTGACACTACAAAGAAGCAGTGATTTTTAAATATACTACTTTGCATGGACTTAAGTACACAACCTGGCACTATCAGCCATCATGTTACTGATCACCACTGCTTCCTGTCACCTGTGGTAAGAACATAGCGTATGCCTGTAGCAATATATTTATGCAAATCAATCCTGAAAGCTCTGTTGTGGCATTGGTCTCTTGAGGTCTCATAGATTTAACAAAGAGATGAAACTATCTTTCAAAAAAATCAATACTTGGGGTTTTATAGTAGGAAACTGAGGAAGAATAGTTTGTCAGATATAAAAATAAGCTACATTAAAAATGATTGCATCTAGTTTTTATCTTATGTTTCCATTCTCACCCTACACATTACCAAATACTTTTCAATCATTCTGAACAATGGCCCTGCTCCTTTTCGATTCTGGGATATCTTTGCTGATTTATGCCCTGAAATATTACAGATTCTTAAAAAAAGCCAAAATATCTCTTTGAAAAATGCCTGGCTCCATTGATTTTGTGGAGAGGTTCTTGTTTGGCTGAATTTAATTTAAATGTAGTTCTTTGTTATTGCTTCGAGAGGACGATAGTCATTTCTAACAAGCACAAATTATTCAGAGCATGACCCCGAATGCTGTATTTCAAACAGCAAAAGAAAACAAGCTATCCTGTAACCTACTTCACATTGTTGGAAGAGAAGCTATGTGTGAAAAGAGAGCTGCAAAAGGACAACCTGACCCAGAGAGAGGGGCCCTCAATGGCGCCCTCCTCCCAGCTTCCCTGGCTCTCTGGATGGGCCAGTTGCACAAATACAAGAAGATCAGGCCAGCATCCTGGAAGGGGGAGGGGACTTGGTATCACCCTCCGTGGATAGCTGTTTGCCAAGTTCTAGTTAACCCAGTTACAGTAAAGCCATTGTGGACTCTTTAGTGGAGCAAGCCTCACATCTACATGGCATTCACGATTTTTTGATGGCCATAGCCACAACCAGTAACTGCAATTTAGTGGCTTACACATTATCATGAAAGGGGGCGGGCAAAGGCTCAAGAGCAATGGATTTTTATGGCAATAGGAAATAGAACACATTTTGTACAGTCGCCAACTCCTTTGCATTTCTGAGGATGAAATGCCCCCCAGATCAAAGTGACAAAGTGGTTAGGATATTCACGGGAACAGAAGACAAAAGAAGTTCATTCACTGCCAAAAAAACAGCCTTCTGTTAAGTATTTACAAGTTTAATAACAGTACTTACATGAGAAACAGCATGCAGGAGGGTAACTTGAAAGTGTGCACAGTTCAACAGGAAGTAGTCATCCTCCTTCAGCAGCCAGGCAGGCAGGGAGGAGGCTTAAATCTCAGGCACTCATTCATTTATCACACATATACCAAGGACTCGCTGTATGGAACACTGTGCTAGGAATTATAAAGAATAAATCTACATAAAAAAGCCTCTACCCTTAAGGAGACTGCTGTAGTTAAGGGCAGATAATAAATAACGTATATGCACATATGAAGACATCGGAACTGTTATACAACACTAGCTATGGAGAGGAACACAAACTGGTTTTGCAGTCTTAACCCAGCCAACTCCTCTGGGGGGAAAGGAGTGAAAGCCTGAGAAGAAAGGAAAGCGATAACTTCTTTGGAAGGATTTGCTGGAATTCTGCACATTGCCCTCTCCATTTGTCCCTGCAACACCACTGAGGAAGCTGGGGTGCCAAATGAAAGAACCTCTTGAAGAACTTGGCCTGGATATCACTGTTTGTGCACAGTGCATGGTGTGATACTCGACCCATACTCAAAAACAGCTCCAAGCAAGAAGCTGGCTGAAAGTGCCTATACTGTCTGAGTGAAGACAGTGCTGAGAACAAACTGTGCTTCCACCGAGGGGAGAGATGGGGCCACATGTTTCCTGGGCGCGTGTGATTCGTCACAGATGGGAAACAGTTATTGCACAGCTTTTGCAAAGCTCCTTTGCTCAAGAGGGCTGCCTAGAGAGAATAGATTTAAAAAGAATGGAGAAGGATTAGAGAAATGGAAAAGAAGGGAGCTGTCTGCCCACATCTTATGCAGATCAGTACACTTCACTCAGTACCTACAGTATAACAAAGGTCATAAATCATACAACTAGATAAAACAAGAATGTTATGAAATTCCCATTGATACTCATTTCATCTCTACCTCGAAAAATATGTCTTAAAAAAAATCTCCATGATCTCTATTCACCTGCAACTCTTACTGTGCAAGCATATAAATCTTCTGCAGTTGCTGCCCAGTCCAGACAGTTAGGTTAACCCAAGAACCACAAGGTTGTCTGCACAGCCTGCAGCAGGAGTCTGCTCTCTATGGGGGTCCTATTGCAAAGATGGTGCTCAGATCCATGCCTTTCTAGGAACCACAGCTAGACAAGAGTCAAGACTGGCAAAGTTTCCCTTTGCAGGTTCCGACCTCACAGCAGCAGTGCTGGCAGGCCTGTAGTGAGGCTCCTGCTCTCCAAGCAATGGTTTGAGTAGACCTGGCTGCTGTGGGAATCTCCTGCACTGCTGAGGGCATTCCTTAGTTTGATCCCAGAGAATAAACCAAACAGCTCAAACAAAGCCCTTGGGCCTCTCCCTGCCAACTGTTCTTTCAGTGGCAAAAAAAAAAAGCAATGTTTTCCATAAGATGAATAATATAAAAATATGTGCTAATGAGATTTACGCAATATTGGAAAGAAGGATTACAGAAAGGTGATTACGCTTTTAGGAGATTTACAGATTTCAACCAGTTAACCTCCAGGGGATGATTATCTCATTAGTCCTGTGTATTCATAATAAATATAGAATAGTATGGGTGTGACCAGCGAATACCACGATTGCCAAAAGCTTGTAGAGAACAAGCTGTGGACTCAGAAGTTGCATAGTAAATGTTACCTAAGTGGATTTCACACTTATGAAAGGTGAGCAGCCCCTGGCCCAGCAAGTGCCCCATGTCAGAGCCACTCACATTGTCTGCCAGGCTGTCAGGATCCCAAACAAATGACACTATCTCCTTACCCACCCCAGGCCACCACTTCTCAGAGTACTGCTTGTTCTTTCTGTACCGCAGAAACTAGTGGCCTACCTCTGCCCAGGCCTCTGTGCTCACCCCTCCAGCTGTTTCTGCAAGCAGATTTAACTATAATCACACCCATTCCTCCTCCTAGGTAGCCCAGGCTTAAGGTGAGTCCAGTTGGCTCCTGGCAGATTAAACCCATCCTCTTAGCTTTAGTTAGACTCCTCTTCAAAAAGGGCCCTTGAAGAAAGAGAGAGTAAGCAAAGGCCCAGAACTGTGCTTGTGAAGAGTACTTGTTAGCAAAGAGCAAAACAAGCAACAGTGGCAGGTCAGAAGAACCTCTCCATCTGCAATGGCTAACGTGGAATGAGCTCTTATGCATTAGATGCTATTCTAAGAGCTTTGCTCATATCAGCTCACCTAATTCTCTCAACAACAGTATGAGACAGGTACTACTAGGATCTTCAGTTTTCAGAGTAGACAATAGACAGATAAAGACCTAAAGTCAATACTCAGGCTTATTCTGATTTCTCAGAATATTAAAGTCATGACTAGAACATAAATTATTGAGTTGATTCTATAATAAAACTATTCTAATAAAACTAATCATACATTAGTGTTAGCTATCTACCAGGATTTGCATTAACTCATATAGCACACAATAGATGGATGGATGGATGGATGGATGGATGGATGTGGATAAATTAGATAGATGATAGATAGATAGATAGATAGATAGATAGATAGATAGATAGATAGATATAGTAAGGAGGTTGATAGTTTAATTTCTTTACAACTCCTCCCACAAAGTTGGCACTGTTATTGTGTTTCTCTCTACATTATTCTTATATTACATCCAAAGTTCAGAAATGTCAAACTATGGAGCCAGATACAAAGCAGGATTATAATTTTAAAAGGATATGTTACTTTCTTTGCACCATCTCCTCTGCAAAGCTCCACCCAGATGCTCTAGAGAGGCAGGGACTTCTCCATCACTGGAGATGCCCACAGAGGAGCCAAACACCTATTCAAAAGAAGTAGCCTTTTAAAGTAATGTCCTTATTTCTGTGTATCTAGTGAATATAGGTATATTTTCCCATTAGGTTTTGATTTTCTCACCCTAAGATTGCAAACTACCCTTCCTTTTTCATTTTTTTTTTTTACAATATTCAGACGTCATATTCAATAATTTTCCCCACTGGTGGTGCTACTGCTGCAGCTGGGGTGTCTGGGATTATGGAATGCCCTGAGAAACAAGCCTGGATTGCCTTCTTATGAAACAGACATTTACTTGCTTACTGTTTCTGCCTGGTTCAAGAATCACATTGTTCAAACTTGCAATGAACTGGGTGCTCCTGGGGCAGCTGAGCTGCCACACCCATGCACCACAATAGGGATATTTTCTTTCTCCTTCGATTTGGATCTCTAGGGTGACGTGAGTTTCTGGGACACTTGGAACTTTGCAATCACTCACAAATTTAGGAGAGAAGTGTTACCCAGTCACAAGACGTCATTCAATCTGAATGCATTACCATATTGGAGTCAGTTTCTTCAGGAGGGAGGAGATCATAAAAGTATAATAACAATTATCCAATGTTTATTGAGCATTTACTATGTGTCACTCTACTACATACTTTACATGTATTATCTTGTTTAATCCTCATACACAAAAGAAATATGAAACATATCCCAAGTCCCACCAGCAGATTTCAGCAAGAAAAAGCCCTGAAACTTGAGAACATTAAATCACTTGTCCAAGGTCACATAGTTGTGAGTGGTGAAACCAGTATCTGAAAACAAGGCTTTCCTGTAACCATAATCCAACATGACTTCCCACCATCTCAATATAAATGATTAACAGAATTGTATTAAGTTGTGTCTCATGTCTATTCAGCTACTATAATGAAATATCACAAACAAGTAACATTTACTTCTCACAGATCTGGAGGTTGGGAAGTGTAAGATCAAGGCACCGGCAGATTCAATGCCTGGCGAGGGCCTGTCATCTGATTCACAGATGGCACTGTTTTGCTGAATCCTCATGTGGTGGAAGGTGTGAACTAGCACGTGGGGTCTCTCTTCCAAGGGCACTAATCTCATAATGGGGCTCTATCCTTATACTTTAGTTACCTCCTACAGGGCCCAGCTAACAAAACCATCACTTCACGGGCCTAGGATTTCCACATGCAAACTTTGAGGGGAGAATGTAAACATTCACCCCATTTCAGACTTTGAATCTAAGCCCAAGTTTATGTCATGATACCCTCTTCTCAGAGCAATCTCTGTTTTCCTTGTGTGCTTATTTATAAATGTCATCAAAGTAAAATTATAGTTTGAAGACCTAGAGGTCAGACTAATTTAAAGTATAAGGACTTCACTTTAAAACATATTGATTCAGTTTCTGCTATTAATTGGAAGGAGGAAGATCGATTTGGTTTTAAGGCATTGTATATTATTTTGTGAAAATACTTAGTTGCAGAAAGATAATTAAATTTTTTTTCACTATTTCCGTTTCACATAAAATAGTTTTAAGGTATGTTTTACAGTAATGATAGTCTAAAATCATGGAAGAAAAGTTTAAAATATTGTATGTAAAAGAAAAAGAACCAATTAAATGCAAGTTTATGGATTTAAAAATTAAGACTCTGGAGGGAGATTCAGTTAACCATCCATATAGGGAACACAGGCTCTAGATTGATTTCAAATTATAATATTATGGAAATCTTACCCCAAAACTTTCTTAGAAGTGAATTTTCCCATATCCTTTCTTTCCATATGAGACAAATTAAGACTTACAGTGTTGGAGGAACTTCTTTGGGATCACATTAGGTAATCAAAACTAGAAAATAGGACCATATTTTGTCATCCACTCTTGGGCTTTTTATTGAGTTTCATCACTTACATTTTTTGTTTCCTATTTAGTTTTGTCCCTGACTTTCTTTTCTCACCTCCTTCACTAAAAGAAATATTTCATAAAAAGCACTGTGGCATTTGGCAAGAGGTCCCCATTCAGGTTCTGCTCACCTCTGCTCACCATTCACTGCACAACCAAGTGTCAGCCCCAGGGTTCCTTTGCCGCAGCTTTGCATAGCTGCCTCTCACTGATCACCACACAAGGACAATGACCGCAGTGCTGATGGATGGGCCCCTGAGCAAAGGCCTCAGGGGCTGCTGACTCACTCTGGAGTCACAATTTGGGAAGCCCTTGCTGAGTTACTTTTCTAAGCACCTGGAATTCACAGGCAAATGATGTAACACATTCTCTTGATGACAACTCAGAAATAAGATTAAACATTGGTCTTTCTCATGAACACTGAACCAGAAGTCAAACGCTGTCTCCTTTAGTATGGTGAAGTAAAATGGACCGTATGGTTCCGCTGTATTCATTATTTTGGTTCTTTCTTCAGTAGGAATGCTTTGCATCAGAACAGATTAACAGTGCTCAAAAACTGTGAGGGTTGGAGAAGCCCGAACCAGGCACTATTCTAGAAGCTTCTCTTGCCTCCTTCCCAGACTAGAGGAACACAGAAAGATGTCTTTTCACCTTTTGCAGATATTAGAAGTCTTCTCACACTATTTCTACATGTGTCCCTACCTGCCAAGGGGGATGACACAATAATGGTGCCAGCTGGCAAGGCCAGGCCACTTCTCTGAAATAGGTTTAAGTGGGGAAAGCAATTGCCAAGCCCAAATTATCTTGGCTCTGCTGCCTTGATCAGGAAATGGTCAAAAGTTTGCTACTGAAAGAATATGGCAGGAAGTAAAATAGGTGATTCTGGGGTGAAGATTCTAATGGAGCAGTGAAGTCGTTTATCTGAGAATTATAACCAGCTGCAGCATGATAACGATTAGACTGTACAAAAGTCATATGCTGGAGTCCTAACACCTCACACCACAGAAAGTAGCCTGACTTGGGCAAGGTTGTTGCAGATATAATTAATTCAAAGGAGGTCATATTGGAGTATGTTGTTCCCACTCCACTATCCAGTGTTCTTTCAAGTATACACAGACACATGGAGAAAACATCATGTGAACATGAAGAAGAGATGAATGTTATTTTTCCACAAGCCAAGAACTGCCAGAGATTGTCAGAAACCAGGTTAAGCTAGGAAAGAAGCATGGAGAAGATTCACCCTCACAGTTCTCTGAAGGAACTGGCCCTATTCACACTTCGATCTTGGGTTTCTAGTCACTTAAATTGTGAGGTTACAATGTTTGTTACTTAAGCCACCAGACAAGGTCCCGAGCTCCTCCAATGATAATAGCCAAATTTGTATCAGGGAAGTTAGCCATGACATGCTCCTCCAAGAGAACCAACGGCTCCAAACAGCAACACTTAGGAGAACCCACAATGCCTCACTCTTCTCCACCTCTCTATTTATGCTGGCAACTTTCCTCTAGTGGGCCATTTACACTCAGCACCACACTGATTTAATTCAACTGGTGTTAAATTGACTACTAGTTTGTAATCCATAACAGCCATATTTCCAAAGTTCTGATAAACTTAAAAATCTCCAGCAATTTATATACTCAACTAACAACTGTATGAGAAAAATGTTTGCATAATTCATAATGGTTAATAGTTCTCCTTATTGGGTATGTCCAACTAACAAACAATATCAACTGAATGCTGCAAATTCAAAAAAAATGAACAAAAACACATTAATAAAACCTAGGTTTTTATGCACAGTCTTTTCTTGGAATGTGTATCATTTTAAGCTTTATTTAAAACCTGCTGAGGACTTCCCATAACTTAACAGGTGCATTTGAGATACATATAATTTCCTTCCCCCAGTATTATTATATATTCTGTGCACCAGGCACTTTGATAGGCATTAAGGGTGCAATGGCAGCAGAACAGATAGTCACTGTCTTCACAGTAGCTTATGTTCAGTGAGACGGTAGCTATTGATCAAAAAAATTATTCAAATATATGCAAATATTTCATTATAACTGACTAATATGATGAAAAATTATCACTTCATTCTGTTGGAACTGTGAACAGGAAGAGCTAGGGTTACTCTATATTCTATAGATGAGCTTGCAGTGCTGCGAGTTTTCTCCCATCAAAAGAAGACATTGAATAGTATATTCAGGGAACCAAACTATCTGCCAAAAATAATCTTAATAAAACATAGGCCCCCAAAGAAAGAGAGGACAGCAGCTAAATGCAAGTAAAGAAGCAAATGGAACAAGGGGATTTAAAAATAAACACAGGAGAAGATGCTGACATCAAGTTCTCTGGTTCAGAATTCCAGAAGAAGAGAGTGATGACATGACCAACACCATGGGCATGGAAGTAGTGAGAGCATATAGTCAAGCAGTGACTTTATGCACTTAAAAAGATATTGCCCAAATTAAAAGCTTACTTTTGTTTGCAGCTCTGTCCTTTAAAATTGGAACCACGTCATTTTGTGTGCTCTTTGCTCTATGCAACTGCGAGCACTTTAGCCTGCTGCCAAATAACATAGCTGTTCACCAAACAAGCTGCCGAATACTGATGAAGAGGGAGAAGAGAATGCATTGAATTAATCCTGAGCATTGCAGGAAAGGCTGCCTCTTACAGTTACTTTGTCAGATTGCATTATAATTGCCTCTCTGATTATATGCAAAGTTTTCCCACAGGTAGGGATAAAGCCAGGTTTTTCAAAGACGCAGCATTTGCCCCAGGCTACCATAATGACGTCTACGACTACCATGCTATGTGCCCTTCAGTGGAATTTACCGAGAGAAATTATTACTTTGACATTTATTTTTGTACTTAATTGGATTATATTTATACTTTGTTACTGATGATGGTCAACACAGATGATGTACTTTGAAATCTCCCAAATAAACTATGCATAATTGATTAAAAATACTTGGAAAACAAGAAATACCTCACTATATGGAAGTTCAAAAACAGTTTTCTGAACTGGGTATTTCTCTATTGATAACTATAAATTGAATTGATGAAAAAATGATACTACCAGGATAAAGAAACAAAAGTTTACAACCCAGAACGAAACACAATCATCAATTTGGTCCTGCTTAAGTTCACATGACTCAAAATTTTCTGTTGTAGCTGGAGATGTCATGCCATTCTTTGGTAACTGTGTGCATCACCACAATGCCCAGGTGAATAATCTGAGATGAAAGTTACATATCTTTAATGTTTTTATATTAGATGGCAAGTCTTACCCATGTGTAGCAATCCAGCATCAGATGTAAGAATGAATGGAAAAAAGGTCTCAAAGAGGGCAAAAGACAATGGAAGTAAATTATCATTGGTTTAAAAAAAAAAAGGCAGAATTTTCTGGGTGGGTGCATCAGTGGCTGATTAGAGTAATGGTTCTCCAAGTGTGAGCCTGAGATGAGCAGCATTGGCCACACCTGAAAATTATGTAAAAAAAAAAAAAAAAAAAAAAAGAATTCTCACACCTTGCTCCAGAACAACTGAATCAAAAAGTCTATTGGGAGAAGTCAGTGACCCATAGTTCAGCAAGCTTTCTGGTTGTACATTTATATTTTAAGAGAATGACTCAGTTAGTGCATAAAGATTCAAGGATAGGGGAGAGAAAAGCAAGACAGTGCAAACCATCTTCTCAGGGAAAGAGAAGAACTTCAGTGCCTCCTGGGCCATTTACAGACTAATCTTGAAGTCTGCAAATTACTAGAGAGCCTAACAGTAAACAATAATGAAGTGAAAAAGTCATTATACCAACGATTAAATGTTTTCTCAACTGAAAGGGTGATGTAGTGATGTACACGGTCCTTCTCCTTGTGATATTTGCAGAATTTCTATGAGTTCATTACAAACAGTGTTTTCATCCCCAAATTCTTAAGTGACTGAAATCAGCCTTAAGCCCAGGCAGCTGAAGTTTTTGTGGTCTGGCAAGTATTTGGTATGACTTTCTTCACCTGAATCTGAGCATTTTCCTTCTGAATCATTCCCTGAGTGAGAAGAATTTGAAAAGGAATAAAACACATTTTCTCAGGTTGGAAAAATATAATCTTCCCCTGATCATAGACTAAGTCAGTAAAAGGAAAAAAAAAATATTCAGATAAGAAACACTCAGTTCAAGTTTATGTAGGCTAATGATTGTATAGACCTAAAGAAACTTCTAAGAGTTCATTGGTCGAAGAAAACACAAGGATTACAAAATTCAGGAAAGGAAAAATGTATTACAGTAAAAGCATAGAATTAGTGTGGTTTGTGCAACCTAAAGCAAAATGCCAGATATTTTTCCACCCTCCTTATCTCCCCAAATGTTATAAGAAACAATTAACTCTAGGATATTAACAAGAAAGAGTTACATGTGAATAAAAGATTTCTTTTAGACATTTTCATGTAGGATAGACCCCAAAGGCAGTATGTGCTTACAAAGTGACATCTATTTACTAGTTCAATGCCCAAACTAAGAAAGTTCAGTAACTGGATGTTTTGGCAAAATATCCTAACTCTGAATGTTGCTATACCAGTCCTATTTGAGGAAATGTTTATTTAGTGTTTTCCTATAATTGAAGGTGATACAAGATTAAAACCTTAAAATACTAGGAACATTCTAATATGTTTTATTTCTGACATGCTTCACTTGTTTTCAAATACTATTTTGAATGTTATAACACTCTCATAAAGAGGCATTTAAAAAGATCCCTCACAAAGGATAAGTAAGGTGTTAGCTTCAGAGTCATTTAATAGTTTCAATTTACGGAAATTATCTCACTGAAAAAGTAACATTTGCCTGATTCCTTGAGTCTAGATTATCATTCAATAATTTTTTCATGGGAATTTATTTTTCTCGTTTCTTTTCTTTCATTTCTTACTTTCCTTTTTTTTTTTTTTTTTAAAGCAAGGGTAGCAGTCTATAGTCATAACTCTGCCAAAACTTTTGAGGACACTAGAAAGAAAAGTACAAAAATAGTAATTTAATATTTTCCACCTGTAGCCATAGCTCTCGTTTAATACTGGCCTCATGCTGGCAAAGCATGTGTAATGCTTTTGACATACCTGAGTTTTATAACTTTCCTGTCATCTTTTACTTGCCACCAAGAATAGACTAAATTGTTCATCTTTCTAAGAAAATGCAATTTAATCTGGGACACTTTACCATGGTGGATATATATCATCCACCCAAGCTCTGGTACAGTTCATTCCCCAAAACTCTTAAAAGCTAAGAAGGAAAATGAACCAGTTCACACACTCCAGACCTCAGAGCTACTACTCAGGTGAAGAACGTCTTTATGATACACCAACCCAGAAGGCTATTCAACGAAATTCTAAAGTTTGGCTAAGGCTACCTTCCCCTGGGAACCTAAAAAGTTATTGGAATGGGTACACAGCCAGCATTATTATAATCTGCTTCCTTGATTGCCAGGCAAGTATCTTTGCATGAAAGTCGAAGAAGTTACTCGCCTCAAACAAAAGAGGACTCAGGTAGACAATGAGTCAAGATGGCGTTGCATACAAACACATGTACATACAGTCCAGGAACCTCAATTTCCTGTAGTGGGATGTTTCTCCACCTCAACAGCCTGGTGCTCTTTTGTTTTACTCCTTTTGTTTCCTTTTCAGCACTAAGGAGTTTAACAGTGATTGGAACTATGTGGGTGGTTTTGCTTTAGGATTTGTCAATTGTATAAAATTGACTTTCCATTTTTTACCTTTTTCTAAATTTGCACATTTCATCTTATACATGGTATATGATAAGCCTGATTACAATGGGAGCCTTTGAGAGACCTTTCAAAAATGATTATGTGTTTTTCAGAGAGTACATAACACATTAGGTGTCTTCTAGAACAAAATTATCTGGACAGTCCTGGAGGTTATTCTGAAGGAAAATTGATAACAATAAGTAAACACAAATAATTTGAGAAAAAACCAAGTCTTATCATTAACATGTTGTTCATTTGCTCAATGTCATCCCGTAAATTCTGCTGATGACTTACCAATTTATAGTACTTGGAAATATTGGTCTGAGGATTTACCTCAGAGGCATAAGTGCCTGCCTTGCAAGGACATGGTCGTGAATTTGATCCCCAGTACCAATTTTTTAAAAAAATGCAGAGTACTTGGAAATACAACATAGAGCATTTTTATTTGAGCCTCATTTTACTCTCCACATAATCTTGTTGTCACCACTAACTTAAACAAGTTATTTTGCTTTCTAGAATAATATTAAGCTGCTGATTTGCCTGTCACTATCTTCATTTTTAAGCCCTAAAATCTCTTATTCTTTGCTAAAACTCAAATAGTTATATTTTTCAGGATATTTCATGGATTTTCCCTACCAGATCCAAATTACTCCATTTAATTAAACTCAAGTCAATTACTTTAATGCCATTTAACAAAATCACACTGAATATCTATGTTCCTGAATAGTCTTCACTTTCATTAAGAAGCTCATAATCTAAAATTTTACATATTTTATATCTGAAGCATATTTTGGAAGGAAAATATACAGTAATACCTCAGTTCATGAATGCTTATTCAGTTCTCAAACAGAAGTGTTCAGCAAAATTTTACTTCTGCTTGCAAACTCCACATCTGGTGACAAACAATGGCAGCCATCTTCCCTGGGAACAGGAATGTGACCATCTTCCCCAGGACTGTGGAATGAATTAAGTTCCACAGGGAACAAATCATCTACTTTGTGTGTGTCAGTGTAGACATGTCCAACTTGGTCTATCACCCAAATTCAGCAAAGTATTTTATCAAGTTTGGCCCCATTAGACAAAGAAGTGAAGAGATAGTTTATCCATTACATGAAAAAGCAAGTAAAATAATGATAATTTTTTTCAAGTAAATTACAGCAATACTGTACCTAATTTTCCTTAATTTTCTGGGTGAGATAGAAATGTGTAATTCAAGCAGCTAATAGTAAAACAATTGGAATGAGATTCAGAAGACAACTGAAGAGCATATTTACCTGCAAATTCTTCCTTATTAATCCTTATACATATATCTACAAAAACTGTATCAGTAATTCTTAACCATTATCAATCACTACTGAAATGTGTACAGAAATCAGAATATAGTTAGACCAATTTTAGAAAATAAACTCAGATTTCACTTCTGGTAGAATTTCAATTACATTTCAGTAGGCCTGATAAACCATTAGCTAGACATAAAATGAATTATTATCTAAATGCTGTGAAAATATAAAGCAAACCTGGGAGTTAATATGGCAGGATAAATAAGTATCCTAGTACATTATCTTTTCATTTTTCTTTATCCCACATCTTAGGAAACAGCATTTGCTCATGTGCATAGAAACTGTTCCAGGTTTAAGAAATGCTAGACAAATCAACGTGCCTGACTCTCCCACTAATAGAAAATCATCTGAATTTCTCCATTAAAGATACTTTCCTTGAGGTTCAGATACTTTGTCATCAAGCATAGCCCAAACATAATAATGATTTTATATCTTGTGATAAGTGCTTTCCATACATATTCTTTAAAATAACCCTGTAAGGCAAGTATTATCTGTGTTATTCTCAGATGAAAGAGGTGATATCATAGTGGGCCTGCAGCTAATGCTCAATAGAGCCAGCATTTATACTCTGCGCTCTCTCACTCTATCACTGTGGGGCACTGCATTACACTGCCATTAGCTTTCCACAATCCATCATAGAGGAACATTTTGATTATTCTTCAAGATGGCTACAAATTATGAGGAAAATATTTTTAAAACCGAAAAACAAATGATACATCTGGAATACAGATTTCTCAAAGAAGATAATAACTGAGCTTGTCTCTTGAATGAAGCATAGTAGGAAAAGATACACAAACTGCAAAATTTGGAGGAAACAAACATAATAATTATTATACCAAGTATTCACTGAAGAATTACTGTATGCATTTCTACTCTGCATGCTACATGTATTTTAACTCATTTAAACCTCCTAGATCAGAGAAGTGTACCAACTTGGAGAAATCTCAGCAAGAGAAAGGCACAAGAAAATAGAAATATACCAAACTTTAGGTGCTTCATTTACATATACCTTGAAAAACTGTTTTAGGACTAGCTATAGACATCATATTTTTCTAATCTAGAATATACAACCTTAAGTGAAGTACTTATACAATGAATGGAGACAGAACTGCTTTTTTGTGTATTAGAACTGTATATTTGGAGGCCTTCTTTAAAAAAAGAATAAAAGCTGATGATAACAAAATTGGTTGTAAAAATATTCAAAGGTTGTAACTGATGCTTAATAGGTTATCATAGGATATTTTCAAATTGTACAGCATTGATCATGTGGATAGATGCAAGAGTTTTTTGCCAGAGACTTTTGCTAGAGACTTGGAAAGGTTTGTGCAAGCAGTGGGTGCTTACATTTTTCTATCTACTGTCATGCTAAACCTGCCTCAGACAATGAGCAGGAGTGAACCAAATACATTTTCACATTGAGAAAAATGAAGTTCTTGAAATTACAGTTTGAGAATGTCTCTCAGATTAACCACCCACAGCCCAGATATTTTAACTAAAAGAACTTTCTGTCAAATCTCAGGGACAAAGATGAAGGTCACAACTGATCATCCAACTGGAGATTAAGATACAGGGTAAGAGGGTTCAAAGTGAATCTAAAGGTGTTTGCCTGGTAGCATGACAGAGTGGCATATTGTGACACTCCTTAAACTCCTTCTGGGAAGCAGCAACCACTTCTCCCTCCTAAATGTGTCAAAACACATCAGAGCATTAGACAAACAACTCAGACATTTACCGCATTTCCATTCTTGTTGACCCAAGGGATAGGGAGGGGCAAGGCTTGGTGAGGCAGGGAGCATCCTGTTACATATAATCCGTCCAGCAGTAAAAAAATGCATTTCTTCAACTGCTATCAAAACCTGGCTCCTTTGTTTCTCCATAATAGACCAAATCATGTTTATTCCATGTTGTAAAAATCCACTTGGAATTTAATGTAGTCAGAGATATTAAAAACTTCCACCTATTAATAACATTACCTTAGAAGAGATAAAGAAAAGCGTAGTGTGGATACAAGAATCAAAGGAACCAGGTAAACAGAATCTCAATGGATCTCATCAAGGATGATCTAATGAAATGAGCTGGCATGACTTTCCTTTGGAAAGTAATCTTGAAATGAAAGGAAAAGAAAGAAATAAAAAGAGCTTATTCTGGGGAAACATACATTTTTTAGATGATGGACACAAACCTACTTCCTTATTTGCACCCTTTGATTTTTCTGAAGGCTAGAGAGTTTGAACACTTCCCTGCTGTTTGTTTGATTTGGTCTGAGTTGAAGCCAAGAGATGTGGTGATGGAAGTTTGGAAAAACAATTAAAAAGAAATGTATGCAGTGGTTTTTCTGGGATCCTAATTAACTGACCCATTTCTAGGTAACATTGGGGAAATCGTGGGCAGTGATTATTATCTCTTTAAAGTCCTAATTAAAATGTCAGACTGTAAGGTAGAATGTCTTCAAAGCTGCATGTAATTTGATTGTGTTGGCTTATTGGAAAAATGGCCTTGGAAATACAAATAAACCAGCCACTAAAAAGATCCCAGAAGTCCAGGCTGTATTCCAGAAGTATAATCTGTTGAACCAATAGCATTTTATAAGTAACCACTCACCAAGTGGTAGACATCCAAATGTCAAGGCCAGTTTCATAACATGGTAACACAACATGCCCACAGAAGGATGCCTTTCTACAGCATACTTAGGTTGAAAAGGGTGTTTGGGGTTAGTTCACTACAAATGCTTATATGCTTATCAGCCAGATTTAAATGTGGCCATTTGATGAACTTCCTAAATGGTTGGCACCCTACCCACTCTCTAAATTAGTCTGCTGGAATTTTGGATCCCTAAAAGAATTCCTGCATATTATTGCAAACTTCTGTTACTCTCTAGTGTCAACCTCTCAAGAGAATGGAGTCCCTATAACATTTGTGCATGGGCATCAGTAAAGGTAATCTTCTGCATATAAAGGTGAAGGTTACTTCACCCATTTGGATACTTTGCAATGCAAGTAGAAAAAAAAAACTAAGTGAAAAGAATCTCAAACAACAAATACATCTGTTATATAACAAGAGCAGTTGATTAGATCAGAATCTTAACAACATCAACAATGACCCACTTTCATTTTATTTCTCAGGGCTGCCACTTTCAGGGTATGTTCTGTTTTCCTCATTATCACATCATGGTTGCATCAGTTCTCGGCGTCACCTTTCATCTAATCATATCTGAAAGCAGAAAAATAAAGAATGTTGCCTCCCACACATGTCCTTTGATCCTTTCCTAGAAATCCCTCAGTCAATTTCAAAACACATTTCATTTTCCATAATTGTTTCATATACCCATGCCTGAACCAAACCCTGTCAAAGAGAACTATGACCACTAGATTAGCTTAAGCATGACTCACTCCATCTCCATAGCTAAGGAGGGATTCACTCTTCCCTATTTCACATACATGTCATACTGAAGCCATAAAACAGGTAATAATTTTATTGGCAAGAGAAAGTAGAAGAAATTGGGGGTAGGGAGTTATTAGTGTCAACTTAATAGGTGATACAATTACTGCACTGTTCTTTGTAGGGTCTACTCTGACAGGGCAGATTTACAATGTTTAGTCAATTCTCTTCTATCTCTACTCTTGGCAACACACATATAAAACACCTACCCAAACACAATTCATCAAGAGTAAGAGAAAAAATCATTTCCACCTTGGAATCCACTCATTTAATCACTTGTTAATTCACAAATATAGAATGTTACTACTAGGTGGCAGGTCCTAGAGCTACAATGAGAACAAGCAAGCCATGGTCTCTAAAATCAGTGAGCTTATAGTTTAGTGGGGAACACAATAAGGCACTGTGGTGCATTGATGAGGCAACTAAAGTACTATAAAGTACTTTAGTAGTATAGTATCATAAGTGATTTGATAAAACAAAAGAGGACAGAATAAAGCAGATCAGAACAGAACAATGTAAGCAATACAGCACTTCACAACAAGACAACTGGATATTAACAGTAGCTACCATAATGTCTCTTTCTTTGAAATAGTTGAGCATAGCTTCTCACACAATAATATTAAACATAACAAAATAGTATAAAACCATTCAAGAGAATGAAAGAATTACAGGATATTCTGAACCAAATAACAGAAAATGAACAATGGTTATTATAATATCTCATTTTCAATAAAGAATTTGTTTATGTTATCATACATATTAAAATCCAATAAGACACAACATGATAGAACCGATGGTAATAGAAGAACAAAAGCATGGTAGGATTTCAAAGCAAGATGATATTAAATCAGCAATGGCTGCCATAATGTCTTGTTTTCTTCAAAATAGCTGTTCATGCTATCACAAAAAATAAAATCAAACAAAATAGAATAAAACAAGTCCAACTAATGAATGAAAACATTATAAGGCTTCAAAGCAATGTAATGGAGAACCATGATTACCATAAAATCTTATGTACTCTTACCATTTCTTACACTAGTGAGACTATATGGTATTTCTACATATGAGTTTGATTTATTTTGTTTATGAGTATGGTCTCAAGCTGCATCCATTTATTTATAAATATCTCAATATGATCATTCTTTATAGCTGACTTGTACTCCATTGTATAAAAATACCACATTTTTTTAATCCACTCCTCTGTTGATGGGCACTTAGGTTGTTTCCAAGGTCTGGCTATTACAAATTGTGTTGCTATAAACATGGGTGCACATATATCACTGTGGTATGGTGTTTTCAGTTCTTCTGGGAATATGCCTAGAAGTCGATAGCGGGGTCAAATGGGACTTTCAATCCCAGCTTTTTGAGGAATCTCCAGAGTAGCCTCCACAGTGGTTGCACCAGTCTCAGGGAAAATTATAATACCCTGAAAAAGAGGTAAAAGAGGACCTCAGAAAATGGAAAGACATCCTTTGTTCACCAACAGTGAGGAAGAGTTCCTTTTCCCCCACAGTCTCTCCAGCATTTGTTGTTGGTAGTTTTCTTTATCCTGGCCATTCTTTCTGGAGTGAGATGGAATATCAGTGTGGTTTTAATTTGTATTTCTCTAATGACCAATGATGCTGAACATTTTTTCATGTATTTATTTGACATTTATATTTCTTTACCTGAGAATTGTGTATTCATCTCAGATGCCCATTTTTGGATTGAGTCTTTGAATTTTTGGGGTTTGATTTTTTTTTTTAATTCTTTATATGTTCTGGACAGAAGTCTTTTGTCTGAGGGACAGTTCACTAAGATTTTTTCCCAGTTTGTGGGTTTTCTTTTCACTATGCTGGAGATTTCTTTCAACTCTTTAATAAGAATCTCTTTAATAAGATGTGATCCCAGTTATTGATTCTGGGAAGTATTTCCCATGCAGTTTGATTCTTGTTCATGAATTCTCTACCTACCCCTATGTCTTCAAGATTTTTACCTACTTTGTCTTCCAACAGATTTAGTGTTTCTGTTTTAATATTTAGATCTTTGATCCATTTAGATTTTAGTTTAGTACATGGTGACAGGCATGGTTCTAGTTTTAGTTTTCAGCATATGGAAAGCCAGTTTTCCAGCACCATTTATTAAAGAGACTATCATTCTTCCAGTGAACATGTTTGGCCCCTTTGTCAAAGATAAGGTGGGTGAGTATGTTTATAGTTGTAGTTGTATCTTCTAATCTATTCCATTGATCTTCAGATCTGTTTTTATTCCAGTACCATGTTGATTTTATTATAATAGCTTTGTAGTATAACTTCAAGTCAGGGGTTATGATGCTTCCTGCCTTGGCTTTGCTGCTTAGAATTGCCTTTGCTATTCTAGGTCTCTTCTGGTTCCAGATGAATTTTAAGAGTGATTTCTCTAGATCTCTGAGGTATGTTAGTGGTTTTTTAATTGGGATTGTATTGAATCTGTATAACAATTTTCGGAGAATGGCCATTTTCACAATATTTATTCTTCCTATCTATGAACAAGGGATGTCTTTCCATTTTCTGAGGTCCTCTTTGACTTCTTTTTTCAGGGTATTATAATTTTCCCTGATTAGATCTTTTGCTTCTTTTGTTATATTAATTCCTAAGTATTTCTTTTTCTTTCTTTTTTTTTTTTTTTTTGGATGCTAGTGTGAAGGGTGTGGCTTCTTTTATTTCTCTCTCTGTGATTTTGTTGTTAGTGTATAGGAATGCTATTGATTTTTGAGTATTGACTTTGTATCCAGCTACATTTCTGAATTTATTTATTATATCTAGGAGCCTTTCAATGGAGTTTTGGGGGTCTTCTATGTAGAATTGCATGTTGTCTGCAAATAATAGTAATTTAACTTCTTCTTTTCTTATCTTTACTCATTTTATTTCTCTCTCTTGTCTAATTGCTCTGGCTAGTATTTCCAGTACTATGTTGAATAGGAGTGGTGATAAAGGGCATCCTTGTCTTGTGCCTGATTTTAAGGCAAAGGTTTTCAGTTTTTGGCCATTTAATATGATGCTGGCTTTGGTTTGTCAAAGATGGCCTTTATCATATTGAGGTAAAGACCATCTATTCCAATTATCTGTAAGGTTCTTATCATGAATGAGTGATGGACTTTATCAAAAGCTTTTTCTGCATCTATAGAAATGATCATGTGATTCTTACTCTTGTCTCTATTGATATGGTGGGTTACATTTATTGATTTATGTATGTTGAACCATCCCTGCATGCCTGGTCATGGTGTATAACCTTCTTGATGATTTGCTGCATCCTGTTTGCCAATATTTTATTGAGAATTTTTGCATCTATGTTCATTAGGGAGATTGGCCTGTAGTTCTCTTTTTTTAGTTGGGTCTTTCTTAGGTTTTGGTACTAGAGTATTATTTGCTTCCAGGAATGACTCAGGAAGAATTGTTTCCCTTTTGATTTCTTTGAAGAGTTTGAGGAGTGTTGGCATTAAGTCTTCTTTGTATTTCTTGTAGAATTCCACAGTGAATCCATCTGGACCTGGGCTCTTCTTTGTTGGTAAGGACTTAATTACATTTTCAATTTCATTAATAGAAATTGGGTTATTCAGCAGTTTTACATCTTCTTGACCCAGCTTTGGTAGTTCATATGTTTTTAGGAATCTGTCCATTTCTTCTGTGTTATTGAACCTATGAGAGCAGAGGTTTTGAAACAGGTGTTGATGATCTTCTGTATTTCCAGAGTCTGTAGTGATTCCATCTTTTTCATTCCTTATTGCATGAATTTGATTTTTTTCTTTCCTTTTTTAAATAAGATTGGCTAGGGCTTATCAATTTTATTTATTCTTTCAAAGAACAAACTCTTTGATTCATTGATTCTTTGTATTGTTTTCTTAGTCTCTATTGCATTAATTTCTGCTCTGATTTTTATAATTTCCTCCCTTCTTTTGGTTTTGGGCTTGGCTTGCTCTTCTTTTTCTAGATGTTTGAGGTGTAGTATCAGGTTGTGTTCATTCTGTTTTCCTGGTTTGGGAACTCAGCGCAATAAATTTTCCTCTGAGGACTGCTTTCATTGCATCCCACAGGTTCTGGTAAGTTGTATTTGTATTTTTGTTTGCTTGTAGATATTGTTTAATTTCTTTTTTAACTTCCTCTGTGACCCACTGACTGATCAAGAGTGTATTATTCAATTTCCATGTGTTTATGGGGTTTTTGCAGTTTCTTTTATCATTAATTTATAGTTTCATGGTGCTATGATCCGGTAACATGCATGGGATAATTTCAATTCGTTTGCATTTTCTTAAATATGTTTTGTGGACTAGTATATGGTGTATTTTAGAGAATGTCCCATGTACTGCTGAGAATAATGTATATTCTGATGTTGTTGGATGGAACACTCTGTATACGTCTATCAAGTCCATTTGTTCACAGATATGATTGAGTTCTGTTATTTCTTTGCTGATTTTCTATCTAGTTGATCAGTCCCTTTGTGTCAATGGTGTGTTAAGGTCTCCTGTTATAATTTTGTTATTGCTTTTTTGATTTTTCATTTCTATTATACTTGCTTTGTATAGCTGGGTGCTCTGGAATTTAGTGCATATATATTTAAGATTGTTATTTCTTCCTCTTGAAGCTTTCCCCGAACTAGTATGTAGTGATCTTCTTTATCTCTTTGGATCATTCTTGGTTTGAAGTTCACATTGTCTGAAAACAGAATAGCTACCCCCACTTTTGGGGGGGTTCCTCTTGCATGACATATTGTTTTCCATCCTTTGACTTTCAGCTCATGAGTTTCCTTTTGGGTTAGTTGGGTTTTCTATAGACAGCATATGGTTGGATGTTGTTTCTTGATCCATTCTGCCAGTTTGTTTCTTTTAATTGGGGAATTGAGGCCATTTAAATTGGTGAATTGAGGCCATTTAAATTAATGGTTGTAACTGTTATATATTGGTTTATTATTGACATTGTTACCTTTCTGCTGTTGTATCTTTACCTTTCCATTCTGTTTAATTGTCTGCCTTGCCTAGTGGTTTTTTCCTATGTGTATCTAGAATGTCTTTATGTATTCTTTGTAGGATTGGTTTGGTGGTCATGAAGGTCTTCAGCTGTTCTTTGTCATGGAAGTATCTTATTTCTCCATCCATTTTGAGGGACAATTTTGCAGGGTACATCAGTCTGGGTTGGAAGATGTTTTCCTTTAGGATCTGGAATACTTCACTTCATGCTCTTCTTGATTTCATTGTTTGTGTTGAGAAGTCTGCTGTGATTCTGATAGGCTTTCCTTTATAGGTGATCTGTCTTTTCTCTCTAACAGCTTTTAATATTCTATTCTTATGTTGGATTTCTGGGATGGTGATTATTATATGTCTGGGTGTAGTTTTATTTTGGTTATGGTTGTTTGAAGTTCTATATGCTTCACTAATCTGTATGTCAGTTTCTATTCTCATGTTTGGGAAATTTTCAGCTATTACTTCTGTAAATAGCCTCTTGATATCATTTGTGTTGTCCCCTTCTTTTTCATTTATCCCTATTAATCTTATGTTGTTTTTCTTTGCATCATCTTGCAGCTGTTGAATTGTTATTTCCTGATTCCTTGTTATTTTTAAAATATCTTTCCTTTCCTGCTCACTAGTTGCAATCTTATCTTCGAGGTCTGAAATTCTATCTTCACTTTCACTGAGGCAATTTTGATAACTTTCAATAGAATTTTTGATTTCCTGCATATCTCTTTGAATCTGCTTCATGCATTCTGTTTGTTTCTTGTACTGTTCATTCAAGGATTCTTTTTGCTTTGTTCTTCTAATTTTTCAACTGTGTCTTCTTTAGATATGTTCAATATTTCTTTCACTACTTTTATCATTTCTTCTTTTACCTGGGAGATTATTTCTGATTTGAATACCTTTATAGCTTCCTGGAGTTGCTTCTTTATTTCAGTTGATATCATTTCAGGCATTTCAGGTGTATGGTTTATATTTTCTTCTATGTACATGGCTCCTAGGCTTTCTTGGGATGGGATGGGATGGGATGGGATGGAGGTTTGAGATTGCATTTTGGTCTTTTGTCTTATCATTTTCCTATATTTCCTCATTTTGAGCAATGTTCTAAAACTTCCCCTAGTGTGTTGGAAATCATCTCCTGTGCCCTTGGCTCCTGAGATTGAATGAAGGTTGCTGAGCATGGCCCAGGCAGGCCTGCAGGACCACCCAAGCCAAGTCCAGTGTTTTAGGAAACTGTGTGGGAACTTAACTGCTGGAAGCATTGGTCTTAAACTGTCCCCAGGTCAGCGCTGGCATGCTGGAACTCACCTCATGTGGCCTTGGCTCCCTGGATTTAAAGAAGGTTGCTGGGCATGGTCCAGTCAGGTCCATGAAACTTCCTGAGCCTAGCCCAGTGTTCTAGGGAGCCACTGGGAGCAATGTGCCCAAAGTCTCCCCAGGCCAGAACTAGCAGGCTGGAACTCACCTTGTGCGATCTTGGCTCCCCAGATTGTAAGGTCACTGGGTGTGGGCCAGTCAGGTCCACAAAACCTCCGGAGTGTAGTCTAGTATTTTAGGGAGCTGGGCAGGCACTTAACCACTGATGGTCTTAAACTCTCCCTGGGCCAGTGCCAGCAGGCTAGAACTCACCTCATGCAGCCTTGGCTCCCCAGACTTCAAGAAGGTTGCTGGGCTTCGTCAACTCAGGCCCACGGAACATTCTGAGCCTAGTCCAGTGTCAGTGAAAGCAGTCTTATGAGGGAAATTTGCAACAGTATATATCCATATCAGGAAAACAGAGCAAACTCAAATAAACAAGGTTAAATGTCAAACTTCTAGAAAAAAAAGAGCAGGTCAAGCCCAAAGCTTATGTAAATAGAAAATTACAAAAATCAGAGCGTAAATTAATGCAATAGAGAATAAGAAAATAATACAAATAATCAAAGAATTGAACAGTTGTTTCTTTGAAAAATTAAATAAAAGTGAGAAGCTGACCTTATTAAGAAAAGGCAAATACTCAAATCCATGCAATTAGGAATAAAAGGGGTGAAATCAAAATAGAACCTGCAGAAATCCAGATCATCTATACATACTTCAAGAATCTGTATTCTACATTCAGCCACCTTATCTTTGATAAAGGGGCCAACCACGTTCACTGGAAGATAGTCTCTTTAACAAACAGTGCCAGAAAAATTGGCTCTCCATATGCCAAAAACTAAAACAAGAACCATGCTTATCACCATGTACTAAACTAAAGTCTAAATGGATCAAAGATCTAAATATTAAAACAGAAACACTAAATCTGTTGGAAGACAAAGTAGGTAAAAATCTTGAAGACATAGGGGTAGGTAGAGAATTCATGAACAAGAATCAAACCACATGCAAAATACTTCACAGAATCAAGAACTGGGATCACATCCTATTAAAGAGTTTTTGCATGTCAAAAGAAATCTCTAGAACACCCAAAAGAAAACCCATAAATTGGGAAAAAATCTTAGTGAACTGTCCCTCAGACAAAAGACTTCTGTCTAGAACATGCAAAGAATTTCTAAAAATCAGATCCCCAAAATTCAAAGACCCAACCCAAAAATGGGCATCTGAGATGAATACACAATTCTCAGATGAAGAAACATAAATGTCAAATAAATACATGAAAAAATATTCAGCATCATTGGTCATTAGAGAAATGCAAATTAAAACCACACTGATATTCCATCTCACTCCAGAAAGAATGGCCAGGATAAAGAAAACTACCAACAACAAATGCTGGAGAGACTGTGGGGAAAAAGGAACTCTTCCTCACTGTTGGTGGTAGTGTAGACTGGTGCAACCACGGTGGAGGTCAGTCTAGAGGTTCCTCAGAAAGCTGGGATTGGAAGTACCATTTGACCCAGCTATTCCACTTCTGTGCATATTCCCAGAAGAACTGAAAACATCATACCACAGTGATATATGTGCACCCATGTTTATAGCAGCACAATTTGTAATAGCCAGATCTTGGAAACAACCTAAGTGCCCATCAACTGAGGAATGGATAAAAAAGATGTAGTGTTTTTATACAATGCAGTACAACTCTGCTATAAAGAATGATCACATTGAGATATTTATAAGTAAATGGATGCAACTGGAGAACATACTCATAAGGGAAATAAACCAAACTCAGATGTGTAAATACCGTATAATCTCCCTAGTACACGAAATGGCAAGAGTACATAAAATACAAAATATTCAATAAATGCAGTGAAGGGATAAGAATCTGCTTACAGGGGAAAAATAATATCTCAGGGAAAATAAGGAAAAAGAAAAAAGAAGGGAAAAGAAAAATATCTAAAATTATATAAACATACAGGATAGCAAAGATGATTGTGCTACATATTCTATAAGTTCTTGGAACAAAACGTTTAACATTCATAGGATTGGAACAATTGTGCATGTAAGTGTCTGGTGATCTGAGGAACTCTTGAAGATCATTATGTAAAATAACAACCCTAGTTATGCTCCTACCACCTCATTTGGAAGATCTATATTGTCAGTATTTGGGGCTCTTTGCTATTGTTATTTATTTGTCTTTTTTGTTTCGTATTTTTCTAGGAAATTGTTTTGTTTTGTTTTTCCCTCTAATACAGAAAGGATAGGTATACATGTAGAGACTCATACATGCATAGAACTTCTAAATAGTTTATGAGAATCAATTATATAATACATGATGAAATGAACAACTACTTTGAAGAAAAAGAGACATTATGGTATCCAGTGCTGATTCTATACCATCATGCTGTGAAATCGAGCAATACTTTTATTCTTTGCTCAGAGTGATTTTAGTCTCTTTTGTTTTGTTTTGTTTAATTTCAACATACATGAAGATATGGACAGCTATTTTGAAGGGAACAAGAGACATTATGACAGCCATTGTTGATTTCCCTATTGCCTTGTTTTGAAGATCTATAATGCCTTTATCACTCTGTCCTGATCAGTTTAATACTATTTTGTTTTGTATGAATTCCTTGTGTGTAAAGATATGGACACTATTTAGAAGAAAACAAGAGATAATAAGGTAGCCAGCTGTTGTCTTGCTTTGATATATGTGTTACTTACATTGTTTTCTTCTGATCTGCTTTGTTCTGTTTTGTTATGTTTAGTTTTACTCTCTTTAAAATAAAATTTAAAAAAACCAGAATCTATATTCTAATAAGATGGAAAATGTAGAAGAAATGTGATAAAAATAGCATGGTACTGGCAAAAAAATAGACCTTAATATTATTAGTACAGATTAGAAAATGCAAAAATAACTCCAGACACACTTAGCTACATTATCTTTGACAAAGGTGCCAAACTCTTCACTGGAAGAAAAATAGCCCCTTTAGTAAATGGTGCTGAAAAAAAACTGGCTTTCCACACACTGAAGATTAAAACTAGACTCTTATCTTTCACCATGCATTAAACTTAAATTCAAACAAACCAGAGATCTAAATATTAAAACAGAAACATTGAATCTGCAGGAAGATAGAGTAGGTAGAACTCTTGAAAACACAGGTGTGTGCAAAGACTGTGAGCTAAACTTCAGCTGCACAGGAACTCTCACAAAGAATCAACAACTGGGATCTCATATTATTAAAAGGATTTTCACAGCAGAAGAAACCACCACCAGAGTGAAGAGACAACCCACTGTGCGGAAAATAATTTTTGTCAGCTGTTTTTCAGACAAAGGACTAGAATATGTAAGGAACTTGAAAAAAAATCACACCCTCATTTTAAAGACTCAGTCCAAAAATAGGCATCTTAAATAAACAGAAATTCTCAGATGAAGAATTAGAAATGGCAAATAAATAAATGAAAGAATGACATCGCTGATCATTCAAGAGATGCAAATTAAAACAACGCTGAGATTCCACCTCACTCCAGAAAGAATGGCCATTGTCAAGAAATCAACCAATAACAAATGCTTCCGTGGTGGTAGGAAAAAAGAACCCTTCTCCATTGTTGATGGGAGTTAGACTGGTACAACCACCATGGAAATCAGTGTGGAAATTTCTGAAAAAACTAGGACTAGAGGTTCCATTCAACCTGGCTATTTTACTGTTTGATATCACCCCAAAAGAATTAAAAGCATCATACCACAGTGATATATGCTCACTCATGCTTATAGCAGCACAGTTTGCAATAGCTAGATCTTGGAAATAGCCCAAATGCCCATCAACTGATGAATGGATAAATAAAATGTATTGGTGATATATATATATATATATATATATATATATATATATATATATTATATAGTATATATAATAGTTATATAATACATATAATGGATTACTGCTTTCATAAGGAAGGATAAGCTTGAGATATTTCTAACTAAAATGGATACACTTTAAAACCACACTCTAAGTGAAGTAAATTAGACATATATGTGTAAATACACATTGTTTTTCTGGTGTGATAAGCTGAAAATGTAAATAAGGACCAAAATGTATGAGATATTGTGAAACAGGAAGAAAATGTTCAAATGGAAAGGAGAACTATGGAGAGGGAGGCAAAAGGAAGGGAGAGAAAAGAAAAATATTAGAAAAGGAAAAAATGGAAACAAAGCTTTTATAAGTAAGAAAAGAAAGAGGAGTTGAAGGGATGGTAGGAGAATGAGAAAAAAAAGAATCAAGTTATATCAAGTACAGATACAAATTCCTTACAATGAATATGATACTTACGTACACTTAAAATATATGCATAACCCTAATTAATAAAGAAAAAAAGACCTCCAATGCAATCAGAATATCCATCCTGTAACAGAGTCTTAGAGTCATCTTACAGTCATTATAGTTAGGTTCGGATTCTTCTTAGGTATATCATGCTTAGGTGAAATTAAAAAATAAAAGACAGGAAACAAACTGAAAGAATGTCCTTTCTACCTCTTCTAACCCAGTGCCCACTATTAGTATAGCCTAGCATGCAGCCAGCTTGCCATGAGTTCCTGCGCACAAAGTAGAGTTTGACAGGATAGGCTTGGAGCTGAGGAATAATACCTCCATAACGGATTTACAGGTAGTTCACAATGTGCCTAAACTACCTACAGATATTTGCTCCACACAACATATTAAAAATGAGCCAGCTCACCTTTTTTAATAAACTCTATTATAGAACAAGCCTTGTATGCAGTCTATGTGAATTGTATATTTCAATAGGTCCTTATTTTTACACAGTTGTCCTAAAAGAATATTGAGAATTATAACTGTTGCCTCTTATCAGCAGTTTTGTTCCCCTTGTGCTTTCAGTTGTTCATTCCACTCTAGTCTGGAAAATTAATGAAAAACTCCAGAAATTAACAATTGATGAGTTTCAAATTGCCACCTTAAGTAGCATAATGAAATCCTGTCCTCTTTCTGGCCAAAGGGGTGTAAATCATCCCTTTGATCATCATATGCATGCTGTATATACTATTTGCACTGTGGAAGTTGACAGACCAAATTCATATAAATATTACTGCAGTATTATGATAATTCTATTTTATTATTACTGCTGTTAATATACCGCTCTGCCTAATTTATAAATTAGATTTTATCATAAATATGCATTAGAAAAAGCACACTCTTAGATGACTATATTGCTGAATCTTTGTTGGATTGTTGAGCAGAACTGTTTGCAGTCTCACTCTTTGAATGTCTACTATGTATCCTTTAATTTTGTAACTCGAACAACTTTATCCAAGATAACAATATGTGATTTATCAACTAGTGATTTCTTAGTGTTTTCTTTTTCTCCCCCCCCCCCTTTGGAATTCTGTATTGTTGCTACCCTTTTTTCTGTTTTACTTTTTTTTTCTCTTTAAATAAAATAAAAAAATATGTAATTGCTATTGTAAAAAAGAGGAAATAGGAAGTGCTATACAAGATATAACTGCATGTATGTTTAAGTGTGTAGCATTGATAACCATATTACTAAGTTCTTGCTGGATCATTGAACAGATCCGTTTAGAGTCTCACTGTTTGAATATCCACTTTGTATGCTTTAATTTTGTAACTTGCACAACTATTTCTAAGAGGACAATATGTAATTTATCAACTAGTGATTTCTTACTGTTTTTTTTAAATTCTGTATTATTTTTACCCTTTTTCTGTTTTTTTTCTCTTTAAATTAAAAAAAATTGAAAAAAAGAAAAAGCACACCCTATAAAGGGTGTGGTACTTTCTTAGGTTTTAAGCATCCATTGGATGTCTTGGAACATATCTCCTACAGATATGGGAGGGAACTGCTTCTTACCAGTGGGAAAGAAAATGAAGAACTATAGTAAATCAGTAAAACTGACAAACTAATTCAAGTGACTTTTGAAAGAGAAAGGGCCACCAAGATGAGGCTAGTTCTTTTGGTATTATTATTACTAATTCTGGGCATCAGCAGATGGTTCCATAATCTTTTCAAAACCTCTTGGGAAATTAAAAGCAGTGCTAAATTCACTTAGAATTTTAAATAAAATGGTAATGTTTTGATGGAGTACTTTATTGCTGTGGGTAGCAGAAATGGATTGGAGATGGAAGAAATGATAATTAGTAAGATCTTTTATTTGTGGAATCAAGTCTCTGGTCAAAAGGACCACACATTTTTTGCCTTTGGATGATTTCCACTGTTAATCATTGCAGAGAATCTGAGAAATAAAAGAAAATACAGCAGCCTCCAAGTTACAATGACATAATTGGAGGATCCATCAAGTAGTCCAGATTCTAAATTTCCTGGGATGTTTGTAGCAAACTGCAGAGTGGATCACATAGTATTTGAAAATTTTCTTTTCTATCCTTGCCACTTTGTGTCTTTGGAGAAAGAAGAAACAAAACCATTGCAAAATTCTATTACTACTTTGGAAACCATCTAACTAGTATCATGAAACTCTTAATCCCTACCCCTGCATTGTTGTAACATTTTACCTTATTCAGTATGGTTCCCTCGGCCAGCCAGCATATACTGTGTGTTAGCTGCTTGGTGCCTAGCACTGCCTAAAGTACGACAGGATTCTCAAAAGGGCTTTCATTGGCAAAACATTTACCATATAGTTAGGATAGCAGCACGAAAATATATAAAACTACTGAAGCCAATAGTGTAGTAAATGAGATAATTTATTTCTCAATGTCCTAGTAATAAAATCTTCCCTAGAGTAGGAAACTAGATTATGCTATCCTAAAATATGACTGGAGGAGATCAGAATACACCATACAAAACTATGCCTCTTTGGCGTAAGGATTATTTTAAGTTAATTAACACAGACATAGGGGAAGCTTTGAAAACAGAAATGACCCTCTTGTAAAGGAAGTTTGTGTTTATGGAGGAAATCTTCATTTGTAAAGATGTCCTATGGAAGGTGGGTAGGAAGAAAAGAATGATTATAAATCATGATGTACTTTTCGTATCAGTAAAACCAATGACATCTATGTAGCAAGCCTTACCCAGTTAGGATGATTTTCGTAATCATCTCCCTGTTATTAACCTCCTGAAATGCCCTTCTTTCTTTGACTTATTTGAAGATGTTTAAACTAGAATTCAAAGTCAGTGATTTGCTCACTTTCCCTGAGTAGATCCAATGTACATACAAGGTACATATTTCAAAAACCTTCTATTTGTTTTGTTCTTATTAATCTGTTTTTTTGTTATAGGATCCATCCCAACTAAAAATTCAAAAGGTAGAGAGAAAACTACTTTTTCCTCTTTTGTATTGGTAAGGAAAACAGAAATGTCCATTGAGGTGAAGTATGTAGGCCACGGTTTAAAGCTAAAAACAGAATTTAGACTGAACTTTGAAGGCCAAGTAGAATCTAAACCAAGGATAGTAAAACCAGGGAGACAGCTGATCAAAAGCACAAAAGCAAAGTCAAACATTTGGACTTAGGTGAGGGAAGTGGGAAATATGTAACTAACAAACAACAACAAACTCTGGGTGAAACAAAGCTCTTGACAGTTCATGGAACACTTTGAAAAATTACTAGTACACCATGTTGCAGGAATGTCAAGTGAATGTGGTAAGACATGCTGGGAATGAGGTTTCAAAAGATTCATCATCACTACGAAGAATGGTGTGGCAAGAGGAGGGCACCTCCCCTTTCTAAGGGACACCAAAGGAGTGTAGCATAGAGCTCAGGTATAGGTTGTAGTGGAAGCTACACGCCAGTCACTGGTTACTTGGATGGCATTTTTTTAAGCAACCCTTTCATGCCCATCGATCTTCGCAATATCCCTTCCTAGCTTTGTGTGTAGATTTTTCACTATTCCAGCAATAATAGCATCTTGCCCTGGAGAAAAAGAATGAAATCTTTTGAGCACCACATTGCTCCTGCTGATCCAGGTTTTGGTCTTTTTTGTTGTTGTTGTTGTTCATTGTGCTCCTGTACTGTACACAATTTTAATTTTCTAAAATTATGCCTCTTTGACATCTTAAAAAAGAAAAACTTCCTGGGCTAGTCAATTCTTAGAAATAACTAAGGATTCAGCTGAAAAGATGTCTTTGATATACAAACTAATTCATCCAGGGCCACATCTCCTATATATGGTCCATCCGGCCCTGGAAGGCAATATTCCTCTACCTTAACCCTTCCACAGCTAGGCGCCGGGCATCTTGGGATCACTCATGTAACTTAGAGCTCAGTAAATTTGTTCCAACTAGCACGTCCTAAAGTGTTCACTCCTCTTTCTTGCGTTTCCCTAGAAAAACCAATAAATAAACAATAAGAGCTTCTCTAGCTCCTGTCTTCTATCTCCTGAGTACCCTGGTATCTTTCCCATGTGCCCCTACATAGTGTACCACACTATCTGTCTCTTGGACCTGTGAGTATAACCAGTTTTTTTTTTCTTGAGCCTCTCCTGCATTCTCTTGTAACTGCACTTGATTGCCCATATCATAAATAATACAAAATAGTTGGCCCACGCAGGACCAATCATCTCCTAATATCTTCCTCTCTTTCTTCTAAACTGAGAAAATGAATGTGCTTCGCAATTTATGGTTTGGTGGAGGAAATAAGGTATAGCTGAACTCAGATCTGCCAACGTGATACATTTTTTCTCCCACCACCATCTTATCCAGAACATTTGACTATTAGCACAACACTGTATTTTCTTGTTTTTTTCTAAGTTCTCTGGGCACTGCTCCATTGCTCCTTCACTACATTTCCATGTATTACAAATGAATCCAATCCTTTAGATTGGTTGTGGCCTTCAGCAGTTTACATGTGAAAGGCTGCATAATAGATATGCATACTATATCTTTATAAACTTGTTTCCTTATGTTTTTATCTCACTATCTAGAATCTGAAATTTCCAAGCACCAAGTCCTAGCAGCACCTCCATTTTATATTAGAATAAACATTAGCAAATGAGCTAATCTTTTGCATGTTTATATTCCCTGCTAAGGGACTGGGGATATAGATACAGAAAGTCTTAATAAGAAACATAAAGATTTCTAAACTTTAAAATAATGGACTTTGCCAACAAGTAAATGAAATTTCACAAAAGGAGTCATCTCTTCAGTATATGCTGAAGTAAATTATGCATGTACACATGAAATCTCTGCCTTTGAATTGTCACTGTTAGAAAACACTCTTACATAGTTCCTTGGAAAGTAAATTTAAAGCCAAACACAATGCAGCATGAGGAAAATTTATCTTTTAAAAAAAACACACACACATTGCCATTGGTCTTTTAGTAGAGTAATCCCAAAATACCAGGTTATGACACAGTAAACTCTAATAGCACAAAAATACCCAGTGTTCACAGTGAACAACCATTACATTTTCCCAATTCCCCTGACACAGACTTTTGCAGATTTTCTTTGGGCCCTTTTGTACTATTTTCCATGGCTCTTTCCTTCCCCAACCTCTTCTTCATGGTCTCCTACCTTTGCAAAGCATCTACTGGATGCTCAGACTTTCTCAACTTTTGTGTATTCAGTTGCACAATTTTGTGACTACTTGTGACAATTATTTAGACAAGTGGAAGCTATTCTTGCAGTTCAGCTATTAATTTAAAATAAACTAAAATTTGTACTGTTAACTCACAAAAGCCTCTTGTATTTAAGCAAAGTATTCTTAAAAACTAAGTTTCTGATACTCCTTTCTCTGCCTCAAAAGAAATGGGAAAAAAAAAAAACACTTGGGGTATCTTTGATAATCAGACCTTATAGAAGCAATAAATGCAAAATTAAATTGAATAAAAAGAATATATAAAAATGTTCCATATTATCAAATGTGGGTAATATTTTACATCATAGAAGTACAAACATGCAATTGAAATGTCTTAGAAACAGTGAGGAGTCTTATGACAAAAAGTTGTTACAAAGAGATAGCTAGGGTCGGGCATTTAGCTCAGCAGCATATGTGCCTGCCTGGCAAGCACTAGGTCTTGAGTTCAATCCCAGTACCAAAGGAAAAAGAGAGAGAGAGACAGACAGACAAACAGACAGAGAGACAGAGAGAGAGACAGAGAGAGGAAAAAGAGACAGAGAGAAAGACAGAGATAGCTGGTCATTAAAGTATTCTCTAAGTGGCAACAGTGAATGGTCTGTGCTAGGTTTTCAGGAAGATGCTCAGAAGACAAATTTAGGTTTTGCCTTCAACAAGCTGATAATTCAGCTGGAAAGAATAAACAATAAATTGATTGGAAAAATCTATCACAGTTATATTTTTTGACCCAGATATGTTACTTGTAGATATGAGCTTAAATGAAGAGTTATGCATTTAGCTATATGGGTTTGTAGAATATTTAAATTACTAATTTAGAAAATATGATGAATTAATTTAACAGATATTTACATGTAAAAGAATAGCATGTACTTATTAAGTTGTATGGAAAAGTTAATATAATGTCACAGAGAAGTATTTGTGGTATTCTGGGAGAGATTAAACTAAAAATTGGTAAACTTTGTATGACATCCTGGTTGTTAAAAATATACATGAATGATCATCTACATAAGACTCAAAAGTAGCATCTTATTTAATTATTAGAAACAAGACAAAGCTGCCTGCTCCTGCCGCTTCTACTCAATATTGTTCGGGAAAACCTAGTCAGTGCACTTAGATGAGAAAATTAAACAACATGTTGGTTGGAAAAGAATAAAAGCTATCTTTATTCACAGATAAGATCATCATGCATAAAGACAATCCTCTCAGAATCCACTAAAAAAACTTCTGGAATTAATCAATGAATTCATCAAAGCTACATGACATAACATCAAAATATGAAAATTAATTGTACTTTTATATGATAGTAATAAACAAATCAAAAATGAAATTAAAATAATTCCATTTAAAATAGAATAAAAAATAATGAAATATTTACAAATAAATTTAACAAGGGAAGCATAAAACATTGTAGTCTGAAAACCACAAAACTTTGCTGAAAGAAATAGAAGACCTAACTCAATAGAAAAATATCCCATATTCACAAATCATAATATCTAATGTTGTTACCATGACAGTGTTCTCCATTTACATATTAAATGTAAACCCCATCAATGGATCTGAAGACGTATTTGCAGAAATGGAAGGTTGATCTTAGAATTTATATGGAAAGGAAAGGAATCCAAAATAGTCAAAACACTTACAAAAGAAAAAAAATTGGAAGATTACACTTCCTAATTTCAAAATTTACAGTGCTATTCAAGATAGTTTGATATTGTCATGGGATAGACATATCAACAAGTGGAATAGAATTCAGAATGCTGAAATTAGTCCTGATATCGATATTCAATTGGTTTTGAGCAAAAATTCTAAGGATTGGACTCCTATATCATATCATATGCAAAAATTAACTCAAATGAATAAAAAACTAAGCATGAGCCTAAACTACAATACTTTTAGAAGAAATAATAGATGCAAATCTTTGTGATCTTTGATTAAGCAATTTTTCATAGATAAAACACCAATAATACAAGCAACAACCAATAAAAATGTATTTCTACCATTTAACTATGTTGTTTTCTGGTCCTGTTTTCTTTTTCTTGTCTTCTATATTTTAACAGTATTTAAAAGTCAATTTTAAGTGATCTGTAGCATTTTTATAGTTCATCTCTGTCTCTCTTGCTTTTTATTTAAGCTTTTCAATGGTTGCTCTAGGTATTAGATTTTACATAGATAGCAAATAACAGTTCACTTGTCAATGTCATTTTACCAGCTCAAGCTAGGTAGAAAAACCAGATATTGCTTATTGTCATTTTGTCATGAACTTGTCCTCTACAAATATGTAGAGTCATATCAGACACTGGCATAGATTTTTGTTTCAACCATTAAACTCAATTTATAAAACTCTAAAAAAAGAAGTGAAGCCTGTCATCTTTATTCATGGTTTTGCTTACCATTGGCTTTCTCCCTTCCAGAAGTTCCAAACCCTCTTTTATCCTTTCATTTCAATTTAGAGGACTTCTTTTAGTCACTTCATTAGAGAACTTCAACAGGTCATAAATTTGCTTAGTTTTTCTTCATCAGAAAAGTTCTTGATTTCCTCCTTCAGTCTTGATGCACGTTTTCTCAGGATACAGGATTTGCAGTTGACAGTCTCTCCTTTCTGCATTTGGAAGATACCATGTCATTTTTTCCCCCTAGATTTTGAGGGTTTTAATGAGAAATCCACTGACATTTAGATTATTTTCCCCCTATATGTAAAATGTCATTTCTTGATGCTGCTTTCAAACTTTGGTCTTCATAAGTCTAATTATGATGTGCCTTGGCATAAATAATTTCTTTGGGGTTTTATCTGTTGGAGATTCTCTCAGATTTTTTTTTAAATCGGTACCGGGGATCAACTCTCGACCACAAGCTTGCAAGGCAGGTGCTTGTGCCGCTGAGCTAAGTCCCCAGCCCTCTCTCAGATTTTTGAATCTGCAACTTCACGTCTCTTGAAGAAATTGGGAAAATATCAGTCCTTATTTCAGATCTGCTTCCAGTAATCACCTCTCCTTCCAGTATTTCAATGAAGTACATATCAGATCTTGCAACATAGTCGCACAGATCCCTGATGCTTTGTTCATTTTTTCTTGCCTCCTTTCTTGCTGCTGTTCATTTGGGGTAAGTTCTATTCTTCTATCTTCCAATTCACTAATTCTTTCCTCTGCCCTTTTCCTTCTGTTATTTAGTTCATCCATCTATCTTTTATTTTGCTTATTGCAGTTTTCAGTTTACAATTTTTATTTGGTTCTATTTCACATCCTTTATACTGACACTTTTATTTCCTTACTAAAGCTTTCTATTGTAATTTATTTCAAGTATGTTCATAATTGTTCATTGGGATATTTTTAGCATATCTAATTAAAAACCTTTGGCAGTTAATTCTAATCTGTCACTTTAGTGTTGGCATACGCTGTCTATTTTTTTTTTCTCCCTTCATTCAGTTTGAAAGTTTTCCAGTTCTTCATATTATAAATGACTTTGAATTAAAATCTGGATATTTTCACATGAGGCTCTGGTCCTAAATGTTCAGTTTTTATTAGCTTTTTCTGACCCTGCTCTAGCAGGGCAAGGAGACAGGGTAACATCAATCTTGTAACTGCTAGTAGAGGTGTAATTCCAGGTTAACTTCCACTTACTCCAGGCAAGGCTGTCCTCATCATGTGGGGTGGGGATGAGACTTCTGGCTTTAACTGAGTGGCCTCCTGACTGCTGGGCAATGGTGAAGTCTTTCCTCCTCCAACCTAGCTGATACCACCCCAGGTGGGAGAAAATAGGAGCACCTCATTATTTTCAGCTGGGGTTACTCCCACATCATCTCCATTGACACAGTAGGGAGAGGATCTCATTGTTGGTCAGTGGACACAAGAGGGTTCCAGGCCCTACTTAGCCTTCTCTGAAATCATCCCAGGAGAGACGTTGGGATGCTTCATTTGTCACAGCTTTAAGTTTGAAAGTCTAGGTTCCCCCTCTTAGTCTCTGCTGGTATGTGTGGGGAGTAGGGTGACATAGTTTTCCTTGCAGTGTGATGAGACTAGCTTATTATTTAAAAGTTTCCTATTTTCCTAGGCTGTCCTCTACACAGAACTTTGGTTAAAGAGAAAGGGCCTTTATGTGGGATTTTTGTTTGTGAATCCATTGGCATTTCTAGACTTTGACTTCTTAGCTGTGAGACTATGCGATTTGAAGGAAACAACAAACACCCAGCAAATACATCACAGTGCTATGCCTAGCATCCTGAAGTACTACCTGGTCTGTCTTCTTTACTTTTAGAGTCTTCTTATGTTTGTTTTGTATGTACTATCCAGGTTATTTTTGTAGTGAGATAAAAGAATAGGAAAAATACATCTATTGCATTTTTCAAAAAGCAAAAGTTATGCATACAAGTTTTATTGGAACATCTCTAAAAACTATCTGAGTTCAAGGCTCTTCTGCAAGTTAGAAATCCGTCTTCAGCTTTAACTATTATTGCACATTTTTATGCAGACAGTATTTTCTCACTTATGATGATTTGATAGACACACATTCTCCTGTCTTTGAGCTGTGATTTTCTGTCACACTAGAAAGACATACTGTACTCATAAAGGCACCAAGCTTGTCATCTCAGTGACTCTTAAGGGATGTGTTTGGAATGGGGCACAGGTGTCCACAGACTCCAAACAGTGCTTTTAAAAATGAACGTTTGTCTGATTACAATCATGTTTTAAGAGGCTGGCATAGCCATAAAGTAGGATGCATAATGAAGTTTTCTCTCCTTGGGGAACCTAGTGGCTGTGTCTATCACCATGAGGTCATGAACATTTACTTCCTTTGGGCACTGATTCATGTCAGATTGTACTTAAGGACCTAAAGCAGAAATTTGAATTTGGTGAGGAGAGAACAGGAAGCTAAGGTTGGCTTCATGATGAGCAAGGTGAGGCTTTGCTTGATTTAAAGGTCTTCAAGCTTAGTTAAGATTCCTAAGCCCTGAGAGTTGCATGGGCAAGAGCAATACACCCCTGGAACCTTAAAATAGCATGGATTTCATTGTGATCAGAATAAAGTTCACATCCCAGAACAGCTTACGTGGCTGAAGATTCCCTGCATGACACTTGTAACAGGGAGGGAATCCCAATAATAACATAGAGGAAATTTACCACCATTCTGTGACACTGAAACTCAGGGTTACATTTAATTTGAGTTAAAGAAAATTAGGCAACATTATTTTTTGCACAATTAACCTTATAGAGTTTAAACTTGAAATAGCTTTCTTTAAAAAAAAATTACCTAATTCTGATATGGGAAGAGAAACCCTTGATCTTATATTTATTTCTTTTTTCCTCTTATTCTAATTTGTTAACTTAATTCATTCATCGCTATAGTCTTCCATACTAATTTTAATATTTCTTGGCTTTAAAAAATTTAAATAACTAAGCTTTTCTTATCAAATCAGAATTAAACAATAGAAGTATTAATGGAAATATTTTAAGCTGGGTTGCAGGAAATTGACACTAGCCTAAACCTAGACTTTTACACTTTTACAAAAAAAGTGAATGTTTGTAGTCAAACCTAAGATTTCTAGTACACCTTGTATTCCTAAGGCTGCATTTACTATGCTTTTTGCAGTGTCCAAGTGAAGATTCCCATCCTCCTCTTCCACTGAAAGGATTTTCAAGCTAATTTTATTCTTATTTTGCACATTATTTTTTTTTAATTTATAGTTTAGAAATATATTGAGTGCCCAATAGATATTAACAGATCTTTACTTTCAGGCTAAGTCTGTTTCTTTGATTTCAGACCCATGTCATCTTTCCTTCCACATATGGGGCCCTCAGCTAGGATATACAGATCAACAAGTTGTAAAACAGTAGCTTCAAGTAAAGTTTTTGGGCCAAAAGCATGAGCAACATCTAAGGACTTGTTAGAAATTCAAATTTCTATGCTCCTCCATTCTTCCATCTGTGTCTTCTTGAGAGGTGCTTAGCATTTCTTTTATTATTTTTCTTATATCTTCATTTAGTTGTATTAGTATTTCTGTTTTAAGTTCTTTTATAATGTCACAAAGATAGTTCTTTCCGTCAGATGCTGCTTCTTCAGAAACTGCAGGTGTGCAACCAGGGAAATCTTGGATGAAGAATATTTTTAAAAATCTAAAATACATAAAACAGATTCAAAGAGATTACCAGGAAATTAAAAACTCCATTAAAAGCTGGCAAAACTGCTTAAAAGAAACTAAAGACAGACTCTCAAACCTTGAAGACAGGTTTGTAATGTGTGTTCATGAAAGGAAAGATCTCTTAATAATAACAAGGAACCAGGAAGTAACAATACAAAGGCTAGAAGATGACAAGAGGATCTATAACTTAAGAAAAAAAAAATGTAAGTGAAGAAGCAGGGGTAAACACAAATGAAATACAGAGGCTATTTACAGAAATAAAGAAAACTTCCCAAGCATAGGAAAAGGAAATGATACTCAGATACATGAGGCATACAGAACTCCAGCTAGCTATAACTAAAATAGATCTACACCCAGACACATAATAATCAAGATTCCAAAAATTCAACACAAGAACAGAATCATAAAAGCTGTCAGAGAAAAGAAACAGATCAACTATAAAGGAAAACCCATCAGAATCATGACAGACTTCTCAACACAGACCATCTAATCAAGAAGAGCTTGGAGTGACATATTCCAAACCCTAAAAGAAAATAACCTCCTACCCAGATTGATGTACGCTGGAAAACTATCTCTCAAAATTAATGGAGAAACAAGATGCTTCCATGACAAAGAGGAACTGGGGGAGTTCATGACCACCAATTCAACCCTACAAAAAATACTGAAGGACATTCTAGAGAGAGAGAAAAAAGACCATGGCTTCAGGCACAGCAGCAGAAGGGGCTCACTGAATGGGGCAGACACTGGAATGAAGGGGAAAAGTAGACAACCAATGGCAGAAAAATAGCATGGCAGACATGAGGCAGAGAAAGTTGGCCATAATTACTAATATAGATGGCCTCAATACTAATAAAGAGAAATAATAAAAAGATACTGATAAAAAAGAAACACAGGCAGAGTGGATCAGGAGATAGGGTCCATCAAGATGCTCTATATAAGAAATATAATTAACCTGAAAGAGAGTTTATGGACTGAAAGTCAAAGATAAGAAAATAATACTCTATGTGACAGGGAACTAGAAAAAAGTTGGGGTAGCTTGCCTTTCAGCTGCAGATTGGTTGGAGAGACATAACACTTTTATACAATGGAGAACTACTCAGCTATAAGGAAGGAAAACTTAGAGGCTCTTGTAGGTAAATGGATACACCTTGAGATCAAGCTCAGGGGTAAAAAAGTTCAGAATCACTTAGGTAAATAGCGGGTTGCTTCCCTAATCTAAAAGCTAAAGGAGTTAGTGGGAAGCAAAATGTACAGTGTACCCCATGAAAGTGAAAGGGGAGGAACTGTCTAAAAAGGGAAGACAGAGGACATTGCTAATGTGGTATCCTGATTTGAAACCCATATTGCTTTCATTGCTTTGCTCAGTTTGGTTATATTCTGTTCCAGTTTGTCTACTTGTACTAGATTTGAGGGCATGGACAGCTATTCCAAAAATAGCAGAACATATTACAGTAACCATTTTTAATTTCCTATTAATATGAAGCCCTGTATTGCTCTCACTTTTTCTTTGAGCAGAATATATTTATTGAAAGAAAGTTTCTGTCTGAAGAGAGACAGAAGAGGGTCCTGAACGGGTTGCCCCTCACTGTCTTGTTTTGACTGATTTTATTTGAATCTGTTTTGTTTGATTGCTGTCTTTTCTTGACTGATTTTATTCAAATCTGTTATGTTTGATAGTATCAAGTCTGAGGCAACTATTCTGAAGACAATAAGATTCACTATGATATCCATTCTGGTTTGACTATTACCTTTTTTTGAAATTCTATAATGTCTCCAATATTTTGGTTTTATTGATTTTGTTCTGTACTGCTATTTTTTATTTTATTGTGCCTGATGACATGGGCAATTCTATGGAAGATAACAAGAGACATCATGGTAACCATTGTAGATCACCTTGTATTTTGGTTTTAAGTCATGTACTATGTCCATTCTTTTGCTTTGACTGACCCAATTTTGTTTTTTTCTCATTTGATTTTATTCTTTTCAAAATAAAAAGAAAAAAAAAAAAGAAATTCAAATTCTAGAGCCAGAACTCACACCTAGAAAGTCAGCAACTCCTGGGGTGGTGGCCATCTGACTATGTATCAACAATTTCTCCAAGTGATTTTGGCATTAAATCACTAAAACTGGAGATCAAATGTTCTAAAGCAATGGCTCTCTTGGCTTGAATTACACCTGTATATGAGTGTGTGTGTGTGTGTGTGTGTGCGTGTGTGCTGTATGTCTGTATGCCTCCAAGAATTACACTGAAGTGCTAGCCTCTGATATAATGACATTTGGAAGTGAGGCCTTTGAGGTGACTAGGCCCAGTGAGACTATGAGGAGGCCCCATCATGGAATTGGTTCACTTACAGGGGATGGAATGAGCCTGGAGTTCTTTCTACCTTGTAGGAATTCAGAGGGAAAGTAACTGTGTATAAAGCAAGAAAGGAATCCTCAAAGGAACCAAACCTGCTGGTACCTTGACCCTGGATTTCTCATACTCCAAAACTGTAAGAAATGAATTTGGTATTTAAGCCATCGTGCTTGTGATATTTTGTGATAGGAACCTGAGAAGACTAACACAATAACACAATGAGTGTGATATATCTATATCTATATCTATATCTATATCTATATCTATATCTATATCTCTCCTTGGCCTATCATCAGGGAGTCTGCTTTCTTTACATTGCACACATTTTGGCTTCTGGCACTCAGATGACTTAGGGTCAAGTCTCAGACATCCTAGGTGTATTTAGCATAGGAAGCAGATCTGCGTACTGAAGCTCACAGTTTGTTACCATTTCTTGGAGTGGTACATCATTATTCATCATCCCCTCTCATTCTTTAGCATCAATTTTGGAGGCATTGACTTTTGAAACCAGAGACACAAATCTTGCTTTTATATCCAAGCTCCTCCACATACTTGTTTGTGAACTTTAGCAAGTCACTTGGCTTTTCTTAGCCTCAGTTTCTCATTCAAAAGAAAAAAGTATATGGGGAAAGGGGTGGTAAAACCCATTTCCTGGGTGTATAGGTCCAGGATTAAGTCAAATTGGGATGGTATGTGTATAAAATTTTAAAATAACATATAATGATAAGCATATGGCCATTATTTTTATAATAAATAGGCATTCCTTTCAAAGATGACAGTGTAAATTTAAAGGGTCTTCCAAACGTCATATTGGTGTACTTGGAATAGCATGAGGTGTACTTGTGTTACTTCTGATGTATGCATGTTGAAGTGGTAGAACACTGAGCATTATTTTCTTTTAGATTATATGCTCCTCATTAATGGGACACACAGACTATCTGAATGAGCACTAACACCTAATATTAAACTTGACACCACAATTACAAAATATCAACTGAAAACAACACAGAAAATAATATCTTGGTAGTTTTAATAAAGAATCGGAAATATATTCAAAAACCAAAATTGCCATAAGATAGCCTTGCTCCTTTGATGAATAATCAGAAGAAATTACAACTTACCGTTAGAGTCCCCTGAAATCTTGAGTTTTATTTTTCCTCATTTTGTCTTTGTATTTGCCTCCTTAGACAGACCAGAGGCATCAGACTACACGCCTATGAAAAGTATATATGAGTTTCACTTTTATAAAAGACGATTTAGTTTTCTTTTGCAAATATTTAAAAATCAGCTTTTGAGGTAAGGCATACAAACTATTAAACCCATGAGTTATAAATGAGCAATTTGAGGAGCTTTGATAAATGTACACCATTCTATAAATACCACACAAACACGATACAGAATGTTTTCACCGCATCCAAAGTCCTTCTCTCCTTTCACTGTTAATCCTATTTCCCATTCCCAGACCTATCACTACTATTGGCTTTTCTATAAGATCCTATAAATGAAATCATACAGTGCTCTGTATTTGTTTTCTTTTATTTATCATCCTGACTTTGAGGACTTTGGGTTTTTTTCCCAGGTTTTACTTAGTGATGAAATTTCTATTGATATGCCTCCTAATTTATTGTGTGGACATATGATTTCATTTCTTTAGACATACAGGAGTGAGAATTCTGGATCTTATGATGAGGGTCTATAGATGTAATAGACAGTCAAACTGTCTTCCACAAAATGTACCATTTTGCATCCTTAACAGAAATATATGAATTATGGTTATTCTGTATCTTCCTCCTCAATGCTCAGTATTATCAGTGTTTTATGTTGGCCATTATACTGACTGTGCAAAATAATTAAAATTTTATTTCATATTCCTATGATCATTGATAATTTTTTCATGAGGTATAATATTCTCTTTACTTACATGTTATTTAGCACCTTTCAGAAATGTATTCTACTTAAAGTGTACAGGTCTTATATCTGTTTTGTAAATTCATCTCCAAATACTTCAAAGTTTCTACTAGTATAAATTGTACTCTTGAAATTCAATCAATGTCTAATTATTTACTGCTTATATGTAGAAATATAACTTATTTTGTGTACTGATAAGATCTATGTTTATATTAAACAACAATATTATAGAATTTTCCTTAAGACTTTTTGCATAAACAACAATGGCCTGAGAATAAAGGTGACTTCTTTTCTTCCTTTCTCTCTCCACACCGAACTCTCAAGCGAGCACTTAATTTCGCAGGATAAGGATGTACTCAGCAACTCTTCTCCATTCCAACGTTTGAAAAGTTAAACCAGCTTTTGTATAATTACTTTTAAAATATTAACAAATACACTAAATACACAATAAGAAGCAATTAATTTGATATTGTCAATATACTGATTTATTCTACATGAGCATGTGTCTGGTAGCATTGCACGTTGCTTCCTCGCTGTCTCTGTTTCTGGAAGCATTCTCCACACACACTTTTTCATTTTCAGCAGCAGTTTCTTCCTGTCATCGAAGTGGAACCAGTTGTCACTGTTTCTAACATCTATAGAAACAACCTCATTGGCCGGATCCACCAGCCAAGTGGCACCTCCTCATCAAAGTTCTGTGGCCTCTTCTTCAAGCTTCCAGGTTTTAAAATGTCTGAGTTCTTCTCTGTGACGCACCAGCCCATACAGTGGTAGCCGCTGCCTGCAATCGCTACCTCCAGGATACCTTAGTATTTTTCTCCTTTGCATTTTCCTTGAGTCTGTTTTCAACTTTATTGGTAGAAAATGGGTTGTAATATTCTTTTATTATCTGGGAAATAGCTGTGGCCTTTTTAGTTATGACTTCTGCTTTATTTTTAATATTAATTATGAATGCATTATTTTTCTTTTTAAGGAAACTACTTTTTATTTGAAGGTTCTTTCTGTTTTATATGGTCTGAATCCGTGCTAAGTTTTTTTTTTTTTTTTTTTACCATCTCTCCTACTACCCTAGATAAATTCTGCTCAAAGCTACATCGAAACCCCTTTCTTGTGCATTAAATTTCATCTCTTTCCCCTACTAAAATGTACCGGCCCAACAATTCTTTTTTTTTTTTTTTACTGCATTAATTATTTTCCCTGTTGGTAGAATATTTTCATCAATATAAAATATGTCATGATTTCTCCTATCTTATAATAATAACAAGTAACTTTATCTTGGACCTTTTTATCTTTTTTCCTAAAATGCTTATTAGTTTCTGTACTTTCTTTTTCCAATGTATCATCTGATTTTTTTGTCTCTGAACTACTCTCATCAAGTTTCTGCACCAATTACTGCTCTGAAACACCTTTTTCCAGGTTACCACATTGCTAAAACAGAGCAGGTATTGATTATCTGATCTGCAGGAATTGACATAGATGCTTATTCTCGCCTTTGAAACAGTTTTTCCTTTGGTTTCATATTTGCCTTGTACCTGTATTGTATCACTGGCCACTGCATCTCAATCTCTTCTGCTAGTTCCCTTTCACATAATCAGTACTTGAAATGTGAAGAGGCCTACAGGTTCACCCCTATACTTCTTTTCTTTGTCTCCCCCACTTTTTGGTTGCACCATCATGACTCTAAAGATCATGTATATTTAGATGACTCCAAATTTATATCTCTGTCATACAGCACACCATTTTTTAACTCTCTTTATTACATTACCAACTTAACAATATACCTGGGCATGTGTTAAGCATACTTATTATTGGGGTTCAGTGTGATGGTTCCATGTGTGCACACAGCCATTTATTGATTAGATCCAATCACACCTTTTCTACCATCCCCCACACCCTTCCCAAAGTCTTGTAAACATTGTCCTACTTTTAGATTAATTTCTTTTGGCTTCCACATAATGAGAGAGAACATGAGATACCTGTCCTTCTCTATTAGCTTATTGTATTTAACATAATTATCTTTGGTTCTATCCAGCATTCAATTTTTCTTTATGGCTGAATAATATTTTATCCTATTTTATGAATTCTTCTGATGAAAGGCAGGGAGGCTGATTCTGAATCTTAGCTATTGTGAATAGTGCCACAATAAACTTGGGATGCAGGTATCTCTTTGATATGTTGATTTCATTTTATTTAGATAAATGTACTGAGACAGGATTACTGCATCATATGTGAATATATTTTCAGTTTTTTGAGGAACTACCATACTGTTCTGAGTAACGATTGTACAATTCTACCAATAATGTATAACACTTCATTTTTCTCCAGATTTTCATGAGAAAGTATTATTTTTAGTGTTTTTTTTTTCCAGTCGTACTGGGGATTGAACTCATGATCTCACAGTTGCCACTGAGCTAAATCCCCAACCCATTTTTAGTGTTTTTTAATATTAGTCATTTTATCTAGGGAAGAGCTGATACCTCATCATGGTTTTGTTTTGTGTTGTCCTGAGGTCAAGTGATATCAAATATTTCCATATATTTGTTATCTACCTGTATTTCTTAAGAAATGTCTCTTCAGATAATTTGTGCATTTTATATTGGCTGTCTTGTTTCTAGACAATCACTGATATATTTGGTGTCATTATAGATTAGTCTTTATTTTCTAAAATTTAATGTAAATGAAATTATACAGAATGTCCTCTATGATCCAGTTTGTTTTAGTGGACATAATTATTAAAAACCTGTACACATCACAGCTTCTATCCATAGTTCTCTCCTGTTACTAACGGTGCGAACAAGTGAGGTTCAAAATGTCAATGCGCTGAAATACAGGAAAGTGAAACCAGGTGGATGACATAATGTTTTAGAAATCCTCACATTTAATGAACCTTATGCACCTTCTTATGATGGTCCTGATTTTGCTATCCATCTTTAGAAAAACAAGGTTTCAGTGAATGAAATTCTTGAAGAATCCTGTTACTAAACACTTTTCTTCCATTTTGCAGACTTTTAATTATTTACCTGAATAGCATATATTAATGCAAAAGTATAATTATGAATATAGTTTCCCTAGATATTATGCAGGATTTATTTTATTCTGTACAAACTATACCTTTCTGCTAGCTGATGTGAGTTTTGATCACAATTAAGAGTTTGTGGAGAGGCTGGTCCTTGTTCAAACTTCTGTAGGCAAAGCTGTTTAAGGGCAAGTGACTAATGATCAGGAGAGACAACACAAGTAACCTCTAACATACACATAATTTACTTCAGTGCTGCAATAGTGACAGCAACTAATGTTAACTAGAGTATTTTCTATGTATTTGGCATTGTTATCACAGTTTTCCATGTAATGTCTCCTTTAATACTCAAATCCCAATGAGATTGATGCCATTAATTATTCTTATTTCATAAGAATACAAGCATGGATGCAGTAAAATCATAAGTTAAGTGGCAGAACAGGGCAGAGTCTACAGAAAAATTGACTCTACATAAAAGATATGCCTTATTGTGAATTCCAGTTCCATCACTTTGTAGTGTCCAGTTTCCTTGTTTGTTAAATAGACATCTCTAAAATAAATTCCACAAACTAACAATACTAAGCCAGGCATGGTGCTACATGCCTGCAATCCCAGTAGTATTCAAGAGGCTGGGACAGGAATATCACAAATCTGAGATCAGCCTGTGCAACACAGAAAGTTCAAGCCCAGCTTGAACCATGCAGAAAGACCTTGTCTCAAAAAATAAGAGCAACACACCGGTTCACAAGTTTTTTGTATGATTTAGATGAGACAATGCACACAAGGTGCTTAGCACAATTCCTGGCACAAAGAAATAATATAGTAGCTCTAATAATTATTTTTGTTCCCATAATTAGTATAACCATGCAGTAATACTTTCAATGATTTACTCAGAGTCAATTATTCAAAGATAAAATATTTCCAAACCTCATACTCACATATGAGCTTACGTTACTTCTAAATATTGGACATTTAGGAAGCATGAGAAATTAATATTTAGGTGAATTCTGATTTCCACTGAAAGTGTTGATGCCCTATTCCTAAGCCTATTTCCTCATAGCATATTATGACAACTATTAATTATCTTTAAAACACATCTAAGGAAAAATTCAACTAGTATTTTAAACCACTGACAGAAGGGTTTGCCACATAGGTATTATCTGAATTAGCAATTTGACTCCTTGACCAATAATCTTGGATTTACATGGCCTATTCAACTCTTATTGCTTTTATTTTCCTCAGCACATGATGTGATAAATGCTCCACTGAAACATGATTCACAGCTTAACTGTGAGGTTGTCAAGACACACACACACACACACACACACACACACACAGAGTGTCACTGGACAGAGATGGAAGGGTAAGACAGTAAGGTCCTCTGTGGCATTCTGGAACTCTTTAAGGCTAGGGAAAGATGGACGGATTAATCTTGAATATGCATTTGGTCCCGCAGCAGTTTTTAGTGTGTTTCTCTCCTTGTACATCTTATCATAATTATAGATTACAGTCTCCTATCTTAGGTAAGGTCGGGACCACCAGCTCACCATGTGCCCTTGAATGCCACACGACAAAATTAGCCTTGCTAGTTGCATGTCCCTCTATTTCCATTCCAGTTCAGGATTAGTGCAATGACCTTTACTAATTTAATGGTACAAATTCCTGTCTGGAGTCTTATTCTGAATTGTAGTTACCAATCATATGACTGTAAGAAAATACTCCAGGCTGTTAGCACCAGGCAGCTGGGAGAGAAAACCAAGGAAGGAATGCTTGTTCTATAAAGTCATCCTTGGTTGTTTGCAGCAGAGCCGAACTGGAAAACTCTGTCTAGCTTTCAGAGGAAAAGAAGACAAACATTTAGGTAGTGGTACTCACAGGAAGTCACCTAGTCTTTCTTAGAATTCCTACATGAAAGCTGATACTGTCTTCTTGGAAAAAGAGAGTTGGAAGGAATCTTAGTTTAGATCTAAGTTTCTTTGCATTAGGTTTATTACCCTGGTCATCTGGATTTAGTATTCATCACAGCGCTTGGCTGTATCTCCTTCGGTGACAACTACTTCTGTATATTAGAGCTCTGAATATTCTCTAGTGAAACTGATGCCTCTTCTGTAAGAACCACTTTTCCATTCATCTTGAGGAATATGCCCAACTCTGACTCTGCTTCTCATCTACCTATTACTTTTCAGTCCGTGACCTGCAGTTTCTACTTCTCAGAGATAATGGAAACTTTCTCAAAACCATCTACCTAATGCATATTTATAGGTATTAAGCTGTGTTTTTCCTTCCACAGTGAGGAATGGGTAATCTTCTTGTTTCACAAAATATCCCCTCCCTGTGCTATAGACACTGCAACTGTACTACCTCCTTATAAATCTAACCCTTGACTTGCCCCACCTCTTTATTTTATCTTCAACCCTTTTCTTTCTGTGGCCTAATTGCTATCATCACTTAATCATTCTCAAGCTCACTTTGCTCAAAACAATTATTCAACTCTATATCCTCTACTTTTCTCTATTGTTTAATGCATAGTTGCACAATCACCAATTTTTCTTTTTCCCTTTCTGTTTCATCAGCTCCTCAGAATACTACCCCTGCCCAGTGAAAATCCCCTGAAACAGCTCTTGCCAAAGTCACCAGTGACATCTTTGCTACCAGGTTTAATGGGTCTAGCTCTGCGGATATCACTTGTCTGTGGTATTCAACACAATCCTTTCTGTCTGAAGCAGTCCCCATTCTTGATCACAGGAAACTTGTCTCACAAGTTTCCTCGTATCACAGACCTATCTACTGCTCAACTTCCCAGACTCATCTACTGTATCTGCCCAGAAAGAAAGGATTTTTCCAAAACCTATATCTAAGATCTCTTCACAACTCAAGTCATAAATTTTTCTTAGATGAGTCCAACTATTCTACATAACTTTACACTCTAGTAATGTGCTAATGAATCCAAATTAACTTTGCTGCTTTCCTTCTGTTAAGTCCTTTACTTATAAATTTAGCTAAATATTCACCTTCATTCACATATTTACATTGTCATATTAATTTGTCCAAACCACTTCATCCTATTCCCTTAAAAGTGACTGTTTCTCATCTACAACCACTACTACATGTTTAGGTGTTCATACAAGAAATTAGGGAATTATGCCTAACACTTTCTTCTCCATTAACTATCACATCAAATCAACCATTACATTGTTTCTGATACATAGAGCCCTTATTTTCCCCTGGTCATGTTGCCTAAAAGGAATTTTTGTTCCTAGAAGCTAACCGTATGAAAATAACACTTCCAATACCCATTTCCTCCCTTCCCTCCCTGTCCTCCTTTTTTTCTCTCACTTTAATAGGGAAAAAACAAATTACTTTCTTGGAGACTTTGGAAAGAGCCACATCATTCTGTGTTGTCTTTTTGCTGTTTATGTTCTAACAATGGGTGTCTTCAAAAAAAAAGGACTGAACTGTAAAAATCACAAATACATTGTCAACTACAAGACAGTGCTGAGAAAAATTAAAGATCTAAATAAAGATATCTCATGTCTGTGGATTGAAAGATTCAATATTGCTAAGATATTGCCCAAAATAATTGACATCTTCACTGCATACCCTATCAAAACCCAACCTTGTTTATTTGTAGAAATTGACAAACTGACACTAAAATTCATATGAAAATGCAAGGGAGGCAATGATACTAAGAAAGAGGAATCACAATTTATAATTCTAAAATTGGATGTTGAAAAACTCACCTTCTTAAATTCAAAACTTAATAAAGTGCTGTAGTAATCAAGACAGTATAGTACCAGCATAAGGACAGAGATGTAGAATAGAACTAAGAATTCAGGAATAAAACCTTACACTTGTGATGAGCTGGTTTTCAACACAGATGCAAGACAATTCAATTTGGGAAAAGAGTAATCTTTCTGACAAGTGGTTCTGGGATAACAGGATATTCCCACACAAAAGAATGAAGTTGAATCCCTACCTCACATCACATGTAAAAACTAATTCAACATGAATTAGAGAATTAAATGCATGAATTAGAATTAAATGCAATAGGAAACTTAAAGATGGTTTTAAAATACTATAACACTATTAAATAAATCATTACAGTAAGTCTCTGTGATCTTGGCTTACACAATAAACAGATGTTAATCCTGAAGCATAAGAGACAAAAGAAAAAATTCTTGAATTAGACTTTATCAGAATTAAAAGCCTTTGTATTTCAAAAGACACCATCAAATTATTGAAACAACAACCCACAAAATGGAAGCATATGTTTCCAAATCAAAAATATGATGAGGAAATTTTTCTAAAATATATAAAAAAAACCCTATCAAGGATAAAAATAAATAAATAACCCAATTTAAGATCTAGAACAGATCTAAATTTTCAAGGACAGCACAAAAAATGCCATAAGATCATTAAAATATGCTTAACATTATTATCATAGAAATGCAAAGTAAATCACAATAGGACACTATTGTGTCCTCATAGGAGGAATATAATAAGAAAGTCATACAATGAAATGTTGGTGAGGATGTAGTTATATGATTCTCTTGGAAATGTAAAACAGTGCAGCCACTTTGGAAAATAATCTGGCAGTTCCTCAAAATGTTAAGCTAGTGTTACCATGCAATTCAGAAATCCTATTTCAGGTACATTTCCAAGAGACATAAAAACCCTGTTCACACAAAAACCTGTACATGAATGTTCATAGCATTTTACATAATAGCTAAAATGTAAAAATAACCCAAATGCCCATAAACCAACAAATCAAGAAGTATAACGTGGTACAGTAATACCTCAGTTCACAAATGCTTCAGTTCAATTCACAAACAAAAGCACTGAGCAAAAATTTGCTTCTGTTTGCAAACTCCACATCAAGTGACAGACACGACCACAGCCAGCTTCCCTACACAAATGCAAAACCTTCCCCAAATCATAAAAAAAATTAAGTTCATAAACCAAGGTACCACTGTACATCCATACAATGGAATTTTATTCATCAGTAAAAAGGAATAAAGTACCACTATATGCTGGAACATGACTAACCCTTAAAAATATTATGTTATATGAAAGAAACTATATAAGATCACATAGTAGAAAACTCCACTTATATAAAAGGTTAAGAACAGGAGAATTCATAGGAACACAATCACAACCAAGATAATTATACTAAAATCTATCAAAGTTTCACTTTGATAGATTAAAACAGATGAAGATGCACCTATGCATCTTCAAAGTCAGAGAAGTCGTATGTGTTTAACTCGTGATGGACAGACTCATCACTTTCTCTGATCCAACCAGAGCAGGTTTCCTCTAAGAAGTCATGTAATGAGACTGGGCTCTCTTGAATCACCCAGGATACCATCTCCATTTGAAAATCCAAAACCTTCCCATCACACCTGCAAACTTCCTTTTAGCATGAAAGTTAAAATTCACAGGTTCCAAGCCTAGGTTGTGGACATTGTTGAGAGCCCTTTATCTGCCTTTCAGAATATATAGATATGTTAGTAAATATACTTTTTATGAGTGTGTGAAGTCTGAGTTTCTATTTCTTGGAAAACATGCACCTGGCTTCCTCAGAGGCCACGGCTGCACCCGTGTGGTTTAGAGAGGATTGTATGGCGCGTGTCTCTGTTTCCAGGATGCACAGACATGATCTGGGAAAGGGTGTCCACAGAAAGCAAACCTCTGTAATGGTTCCTTTGCGATTATGGACTTGGATGGAAAGCATTCAGAAACAACTCTTCACACATTTAAGCACCTCTCAAAGGATGTGTCTGTTCATGGGTACACGTTCTTCAACTTACCCCAAACTTTAAGGCTGAGGAAAGAACTGACAGCATTGCTCTTGTCTGCTAGATACCTCTCATAAACATCACTTTCCTGTCATTACTGTAAGCTCATTGAAATTATTAAAAAGACGGCTTTGCATATTTTCTTTTCTCTTTCTAGTCCATGTTCCTCTGTGCAGCTCAGGTGACCTTATTAAAATGTAAGTCAAATCATGTCACTCCTCTAAGTGAATATTCACCTTTTTTCTCATTAGTGTTGAGAAAAAAAAAAGTTTTAAATGTCTGGCACACTATGCCACAGTAGCAGTCTCCACTGAATGATTCTTCCTCTTGTGCGATACATCTCCGATCCCTGCTGTGCTGCTTTTTACTTAGGTGGTCCCTTTCCCTCCAGTCTGCACTGGAATAATTTCAGCGTAACCCACAGCTCTCAAACTAAATTTCAATTTCCAGGGTTCCACTTACAATAAGAAACATTAACATTGTACACATTTTTATTAGCATTTTGTCTTTTTGAGAGGCACTTTTAATGTTTTTGTTTTGCTTTTTGCTTTTATTTTTTGCTGATACATATTTGCAGCACAATAATGACTACATCCCTCTAGGAGAGTTGGTACATTTATATAACACATGTTCATTCCTTTTTAATCTTCTACCACTCTGCTCCCACTCCCCTCTCCATCTCCTCATCTCTTTCCCACTTTGAGAAAGATCTATCTCCCTACTCTGTACTATCTATGTTTCATTTTGGTTTTTACTTATATTTTGAGCCTCCATACAAGACAAACTATGCCATATTTAAGCCTACATATCTGATTCATTTCATTTACTGTTACGGTCCCAAGGAGCATACATTTTTCCTACAAATGATTTAAGTTTATCCTTTCTTATGGCCCAGTAGCACTCCACCACATATTTAATAATATTATTCATTACTCTTCCAATCAAAACAGTACCTAAACATACCATTACTAGTGCATAAGAGAAAATAACTTTGGGGTTCCCACTGCTTCAGGCAGGCTTATTCTTACCAAAAAAAATTTCCATGATAACCAGAAGAGAAACACACTCTAGAAAAAATGGCGCAAACCAAATGACTGCATGTTCTCACATAATTTGTTACTATTTGTCTGGTGGTAGGAAAAACGATGTATAACAGGATTATGCCTGTGCCTACAAAGGCAGATCACAAATAAGCTCATGGAAAGGTAGCCATACCAGAGAAGTCAATATTTCAGTAACAAATATTCCATTTTTCTTATTTACTCCTTCTGCTAGTCTCAGATGATGATGATGATGATGATGATGATGATGATGATGATGATGATAGTAATTCTTTTTGGGCAGTTAGCATCATGGAGTTGAAAGGGATTGGAAATCTCACTAATGTTTTTAAAGAATTTATATGAGGTTTTATAAAAAAGCAGTGTAATCAGTGAAAGAATCTTTAAACTTGACTCTAGACTATGTCACTTACTAGCTTCCTAACCTGAAATAAATTACTTAATGTCTATCATTCTCCATTTCTTTCTTTGTAAAAAAAAATAAATAGCTATGAAAAATAAGAGTAAATTATATATGCATGAAGCAAATAGCACGGACTAACACTAAACCGTAATAGCTAGACTTGTGGATTACATAGAAATTTTACACAAGTCTTGAATGCATTACACATAAAGCATTTAAATGCATCATATAAAATTCTACTTTCTAAATTTCAAATATATATATATATATATATATATATATATATATATATATATTTGGGATACCATAATTAGATGTGGCTCCAGGTCTCACATTAGAATAGCAATGTTAAGATTCTAGGGTATAATACTTACTATGCAGTTATGGTATATGGTGGTGTGTGGATGCAATTCCAATAATTTTTTTCTTCTCTACTTCTCTGTGATGTGTTTAAATCCTCATGGGCTATAAACCAAGTAATTGTTGGATACCTACTGACTTGTAACTCTACTTCCAAGAATGAGCCCACAGGATCTTTTATCTAAGGCTTTGCTATTACTTTAAATCTCTTCCCTCATTAAAACATCTCATTCTCCTGGATGGGTGACAGCAATTACATCTGCTCACAGGTGGACAGGCCAGAGGAAGAGAACTACAAGGTCATTGTGCAACATTGACTATTCCAAGACCTTAATCCATGAAACCAACAAAAACTGACCCAATGCTAACAATGATGACTTCAACTTTAGAGATAATTCTTCTTCCAAGGCAGACTTTTCAACCCTCAGAGCATTTCTGCATTTGTGAAAAGGACTGACTCTCTTATTCTTTTTCTAATAATTGTAAAAGTAGTGAACCCTAATTTAAAATAGTGTACATAGTAAGTTATAAAGAAAAAAATCCAGAAACCAGCTGTTCATTAGTCTTTTCATTCAAGAAATAATGCATGCTATCTACATGCCAGACTCCACTTTACTTGATGACAAATTTCTCCTCCTTTTCTCTTGGTATTTACTTTTCACCTTTGTATAAATTTTAAAGACAACACGGTATAGTGGAAAATGCAAAACATTCAGTGTCATACCAGACAGGGTTCAAAATCTGCTTCTGGTACTTGCTGTGTGACTTTGAATAAGTAATTCAAATTCTCTAATTTTACTTCCTTCTATGTAAAATCAATATATGAATAAGCATATCTTCAGGATTTCTGAAATTATTCAAGCCATCTGCACTTTTTGGGGAGTATATATACTACTTGAGATACAGCAAGATGTCTTTGCTAATTTTTGCTCTGTTCTGACCTGTAGCCAACACAAATGAACAAGATTTTTTTTTTTAATCATGAAAAGAAGGCGGAAGCTGAGAATCAGGGGATATGGGCCATTGGAGTTTGGGCCAAGTTTTTCCTAGATTAAGGGAAGGAAGACGGATTTTTTTCCCAGGCTAAGCTTGCAAATTCCCAAGTGTCACCAACTATAAAACCCTCCATGTTAACACAGCTTTCAGAGCAATGATTGTTAAGTTCTCAAGCACAGTTGTAGGCTCAACACAGAAGAAGATGTATGCAGGGGAAGTAGGGCTGTGTAATCTTAAATTATAGTGGGTTAAATGGGAGCCTTTCAGAAATGATTATGTTTATCCATAGTATTTGGGGTCTCTCTTGCCAGCTTACATACTGCTGCCACCATGGGAACGAAGGAGTCACAGAACCTTCCACACAGCCTTGCCAATTCTCTTTTTTAGTAGGAAGCTGATTATTCAGTTTGGAAATTAACCCAGATTCCTTGTTTCTCTTTCTCCCTTCTTTCCTCCCTTACTTTCTGATCATTTCACTTATAGAAGCTCTGCCAGAGGACAAAAAAGAACATGCTCAGGAAGTATTGGGTCAATGTTTCATTGTTTTTTGGTAACACAGATAAAAGTTACTTGGAAGTCTATATTCTACGGCCATCCTTTACTCCTGATTATGCAAATGACAGATCAATCAAAGCTCTGGTAAAATTATCTTGTTTTCTGCACTGATATCCCATTCTTTAAAAGTGAAAAATCAAGGGCTAACCATCTCTTTTTTCTCTCATTACCATGCACAAATTAAATCTAGATATAACAAAACTCTCACAAAAGTTCTATTTTTATTTTTGTAGGATATTTTAAAGATTCAATCCATGTTTTAATTCTGTCCTGATCCTTTTTATTAGTGGATACTAGTTATAAGAATAGTGAGTTTTATTCTGACATATTTATACATGCACATAACACACTTTGATCATTTCTCAAAGGTTTATATTTATTTTTAGTTCTATATATGCATCCAAAGCTACTTTAGGGGAAAAAAAGCAAACCTAATCTTTGAACCGATGAGAAAATTTACCACATGTTGAACAATTTAGAGAATTCTACTTCATAAGTCAACAATTAATGTAGTTAAATTTCCCACCTGGTAACTAGATTTTATGAAAAGCATGGTTTTGAACACTTCTAAGAATATTATTAACCACCCAGCTAATGTGCAATATTTATTGTTACTTTGGAGATTTTTTTTTTCCCCTCAGCTAGAGATCATTTTATGCCCTAAAGCACATCACAGGATGCCCTGGAGCATATCTTTGGGAATCAGAAGTGAATCTTTAAATCATCTAATTTCACATCTCAGCAGCTATGGTTTGGTCAATATCAGTGCAGAGTACACACTGAGCCAGAGGTTAAAAACACAAAGACAAAACTCCAAACTCAATGGAATAGATAAGTTGCTGTCAAGTGGAAAAAGCCCATAATTTTGTGGATTCTGTCTTTCATAACATCCTTCTCAAAAACTATGATCACTTCTATATCCACAAACCACCACCCTTCTTTCATTAAAGTATTTTTAAAATAATTAGGCACTGTCTTTGTTACATGTGAGTTGTCAAATGTAAGAGTTGTGCCTCTAGAGTCTGTTTCTAGGTTATTTATCATTTTGGATCTAGATTGCTTTTCATATTGCCTATGAGACCTTAGAAGCTAAAAAACAAATCTGGGCATCAAGATCTAGATAAGATCTAGTCAAAATACTTTGAAGGGGCTGATGTATGCAAATCCAACTATGGTTATTAGTATACTTTTATTTTACTCCTAAAATTACAAGAAGAACATAGATGGCCACTGGAAAATGGAAAATATTGCTATGTGGTCTGCACTGAATTAATTAGACCTAGTTTTCATCTACTTCATATAATGGTTATGAAGTCTAAAACAGGTCTCATATATTATAAACTTTCCAGAATATTGCTGTCCTATAAGAGATACTCAAATATTCAGCATTTATAAGCAAACTTGAAAACTTAGTTCAATATATCTGTGTTATGGTAAGAGCAGGAATACCCTCTTTGGACATAAAAAGGATTTTTATGAACTGTCAAAAAAAGATTGATACTGGTTGGGTGGTTTTGGTTTGAGGTCACATCATGCAGCTCACATTAAATTAGGCACTAGGTATTTATTTTTCACTGGACTACAGCAGTAGAGGCTAACACTATGTTATTCATTTCATAGCCAAATCATTAGTTCATGCAGATAATAATTCCAACTCCAGTATTAGCAATGGGTTCAGGAGGAACTGATTCTGATCAAGGCAATTCTCAGGGCAAATTCAGACATGAGGACACTTGCTAAAAGATTACTATCCAATACAATGATTCCTCCCCCAGATCTGGACATGGTTTTTGGGGCATAATGGTTAGAGCTACAGTAATCTTTCTACTCGTATGAGGATGATATAAGATCAGTGATGACCAAATGCACCTCTTAAAGCCACCTGTTTTTTAATTGAATGGTGAAACAACCTGGACTACATTCCAGTACTGGGTATACATGTATGAAATAATAAATATCCTTATGTAAGTCAGTTTGGTTTATTTTATATTACTTGTATTTAACAACCACAGGCAAGCAACAAAACAAAACTACCACGACAGCTAAAAAGAGGCACCTCCAATTGTTCCTTTGCCTCTACTCTTACTCTGTCTATTCTCAAAATGATAGCCACAGTGATCACTTAAATTCATATCTAACCCTGGCTCAAAACCATCTGGAGACCTCCTACGACTTCTAAAACTAAAATTTAAAACTATGAGCAGGCTTACAGCATCCTGTATGATCTGATTGCATTTCAGATACTCCAGCATCACCTCCCACCAGCCTTAACCCCATGAGAGGACAATGCCTTCTTTCCATGCCTTAGAAAGCTACTTCCCACTTAAGGTCTCCATCTATTTTATTCTCTCTGCCTGAAATATTCCTTTCCCACTTTTATTCCATCATATTTTTTACTCAAAGTCATTTTCTCAAAGCTACCTTAGTCATCCCATTCCATGCTCCCCTACACCTGACTCCATACTCCACTGTGCTGAAATTGTATTCTTTATCTATGCATTTACTTATTGTTGCCCTTTTCCACAAAAATTCCATGAGAATGGAGCCCTGTCTGCCCTGATCACTCTTGTATCTCCAGGGCCTTGCACTGTTCCTGACAAATAGTAGTCACTTAATAAATACTTGCTGAGTTGAATGGAATGTTGAACTACTATAGGTAGGAGAATCTCAAAACCTGCAATAAACAGAAAAAATAGAAAAAGAATTCAAAGGAAGCAGAAAAATAAATATTCAAAAGGAACCTTAATGGAGTAATCAAAATGAGAAAATAAAACATACACACATAACACAAACAATGGCTATGGGTACCAATGGATGAAAGTCTATGCCTGAGGAAAGGAAAGCAAACAGATGCTGCTCTAGCACAACAAATGTGCATAAAAAGAGGATGATGTGTCAGGAAGCTAGCCTTAGCAGCCCAGGACTTCAAGAAAACCTGAAAGCTAGGTGGAAAGACCCCGCAGAGATGAGGCTAAGTCTAAATGGTCAAAATAAAAAATTCTGAAGTTGTGTATACCCTGTACCTTTCTCTGGAAAATAATATGAAAGATGAGTAAGGTTTCTATTTCTAGAAACGTGCTGAAACTTTAGAAAAGTTGGAAAACTTAGAAGAGAGACAATTTCAAAATTATATTTTATATTTAAAAATATATCTTATATTTAAAAATATATCTTATATTTAAAAATGTATCTTATATTTAAAAATATATCTTATGTTTTAAAAATATAAAAAAATATACTACCAGAATGATATACTCTTGAAACAGACATAAAGTCAACTGATCAGGAAAATCAATAAAACATACAAGGAAAGAGATACAGGGCCATGTGAAATGCCAAGAGTGATCTTTTCCACTCACGTGACATTGTAGATGAAATTAAGTCTTTCAAAACTTAGAAAGTATATTTATTCAACAGTGAAAAATAGTGAATTTTCGACAAGAAATAGTAAAAACTACTACTTTCCTAGGGAGGAGCAAGATGTCAGACCATATGATATAAACCACATATATTGAAAATATGTGTGGAAAATGTATCAATGAACGATTATTTCAAAAACTGTAAAACCCTGAGAGATTTCCATCCATCTAGGTGGCCTGAAACAGAAACAAAAGTCAAATTCCTGTGAACTGCAAGCAACATGGAAAAAATTAAGTTGACTTCAGGAAATTTACAGTGATTTTTCTGAACAGTTGCCACATACTCTCCACTCCCAACTGAGCTCATGACCCAGGAATCCATAGTTACATAAAAGTTTACCATAAAGTCAAGGACAGCAGCGTGATTATAAGTAGATCAGGCCAAAAATGTAATACAAACTGTAGCCTTCAAAAGCAAACCAACTAACCTCAGACAGATGATATTCACCTGGCAGACGCAGAGCAAGAGGGAAACAGTAAGGTCATCTGTGCTGACCACAGACCTTTTACTTCAATTACTTTGTGTAAGGATCCTGGTTATCAAGCTGAAGGGTGATTTTTTTTCTCCTTTGGGGATTTATGTGAAAATTAACAAAAAAATGTTGTGTATGCTTATCGTAAAATAAAGGATAATTATTATTAAGACTTTGGTCTATGAAGCAACCTTTTATGGAAAAAGCTAGGAATGCTGAAAAGCAGGGTGATTTTCCAAGTGAGATACAGAAAAACAGCAAACAAGGTAATAAAGCTTTCAAACTGTGCTAAAGGGTATTGGAGAGTAAGCAGGAGAACACTGTGGGATTCTATCTCTCAAAATTTAGCAAACTGTTGAAATGACAGTTTTTGAAACAATAATGAAAAATATTAAGAACAGAGCAAATACTGTGTGATACATCTAGAAAGTTGTCAGAGTGATTCTTACCTCTCTATCCATAGGCTTGATGTATCTGAAGTTTGCATTGGCTGTCTGACATGCGATGGTATATATCCAAGATGTCTATCTTCTTGTACTATTTCTATTACTAATACTTGTACAGTCTTGGTCACTTTATGTAAAACCTCTTTGGGATTCAGTTTTGTTACCTATATGAAGCAGGAATTGCATTGATCATTCAAAGAGAATACTTTCAATTCAGAAAACAATTCTACAGGGGTTTCCAAGAAGAACTGCTAGAGTAACTATCTCAAAGAATGTAAAGCATCAAAGAGTGTAACTCCTAGTAAAGAAAGTCAAAAGCTATACAAATGGATAGCTTGAAGATGAAAAGTTTGTGTTGCAGTATATTCCTTTGAAAAAAGTAATTTTGACACATTTTTGAAATATCTAAACTATCATGAGATGATGAATATCACAGTCATTATTCTGAGGGCTTGTGAATTTGATGTTTGTACTAGTCTTAAGAATCACTTCCCAAGCCCCTTGGATAGTCTTCAATGTTATATTACACAAGTGATATAATGGCTTGAGATAATTTCTTCTTACTGCAATAACACAAACTAGCCCAGGTGTAGATAGTTTTGCACATAGCAATGTTGACGCATAGGTTTGTCTTAGCTACTTTTTTGTTGCTGGGACACTATACCTGACATCCACCAGTTAGAGGGGGAAAGGTTTGTTTAGCACACAGTTTGTAGAGATTTCAGTCCATCATCAGCTGGTTGTAAGGTTGGGGGGCATGATAGATGTGAAACAGTCAACAGCAAGGCAGATAGAAGGCAGGATATTTCATACAAGCCACAAACCTACTGGTTGACCACCCACACCCAGAGTAGAACTTTACTCTTCAGTAATTCGATCATCCACACCTATGATTAGCAAATCAGTGGACTAATCAATCCAGTTAGCAACATTCATAATCCAGTATCACACACCCATGATCCAGCCACCTCCCAAAAGCCCCAACTGTGAGCACACGAAGCTTTGGGGGTACAGCTCAATAAGCCTTGACAACCTCTGAGATGGGGTCCATGTGCTTCAATCAGCTACAAGGGAGAGAAGAAGCACTACTAAGGAGGATGCCTTATGGGCCAAAAAAATTGTTTTTGACTGTCCAGCATCTCTTCACGAGGGAATCATTTACACTTATGACTTGAGGTCCTAGAGTCACCGTTAGGGCAGAACCCTGCTCTTTTGTGACTTACAAAAGATTTATTTAACTCTCTTGAGAAACTGAATCTTGATTTGAAACACAGAAACACATAAGGCAGTTGGAAGGAGGCATCCAATACAGCTTCCCCTGCAGAAAATACATAAATTCTTTCTTCATCTTCCAAGCTCTTTCTTGATTGTTTGAACTACTCTGTGACTATTTCAAAATACTGTGAATTCATTTGTTTACAGTCAAAGAGTTCCGATGCCAATGTGGAGTAATTTTCTAAATCAAGTTTCTTGAAAGTAAATGTGAAGATTGTGTTGTATTCTCTAGTCATTTGTTAATTAAAAGAATGACTCTGAATTAAAACAAAAACTGTATGTCTTAATGAATTTTTGCCAAAGAGAAAATTAAATTTCAAAGATGAAAAGAAACTGATTTGAGATTTCATCAGTTAGCAACTGTTAAATCTGAATTCTAAACACCTGACACTTAATAATAGTGTTTTTCTCCAGGCACCAACAATTTTAATGGGTAACTCACAAACAGATGAGATTAGCTGTCAGGATTTGTATGTGACTAGTTCCAGGGTGCACAGGCATACCAAAATCCATTCATGTTCAAGTCCCTTTCATAAACTGGCACAATATTTGCATATCACCTATGCACATGCTCCAGTAAAATAAAAGAACAATAAAATAGAAACAAACCTTTGTAAACAAGGAGAGGAAGAGAGGTTGGAGAAAGGGGATTGGGAAGAAAAAGAGGATTCAGGATATATCATGTACAGATACAAATTTCCTATGATGAATGAATGGGATCGTGTATATTTAAATTGTACCAGTAAACTTAATAAGAAAAAAGGTTACTTATAATATCCAATGCAATTTATGTGATATATAGAGTTGTTATACTCTTCTTTGGGTTATGTCATAAGAAAATATACCCGAACATGTTTGATACAGATGGAATCATTGTAACTATATAGTGCATAATCCAGTTAGTTGAATCTGTGCAGGTGTAACCCATAGCCACGGAGCACATACCACACACTTTTATCCATCTTGCTTTTTTTTTTTTTTAACATTTTCTACATCATTACATAGAGGACTGTTTTTTCTCATTTTTATATGTGTGTATATTTCATTTATAACAGTACATATTTATTTAATCCCTCCCCAATTGATACACATTTAGGTTATTTTAAATCTTTTGCTGTTCAAATAATACTTTTATCAACATCAGTTGGTATCTAAGGAATATTTTTGTGGGATAAATTTCCAGAAGTGCCTTTGTGGGGTTAGACAATATATGTATTGGAAAAATGGATAGCTATTTTGGTCTTTTTTTTGTTACTGTATAGAACTGTAAATAAACAGGATGATGTATCAAGAAAATAAGTTTATTTCTTACAATTCTGGTGACTTAGATGTTCAAGGTGAATGGGGCTCACATCTGGTGAGGACCTCCTTGCAAACCAATTGCTAAGCCTCTTGGGGTGCTGTCCTGAAACTGGCACACTGTGACTTCTACCCACATCCCATTATCTGAAGCAAATCACATGGCTAATCCCAACATCAACGAGGCTGGAAAATACACTAATATACTTAGGCTAATGGAAAGCATTGCAAAATCATCTGGCAAAAGAGTGTGAATAATTATAATAAAGAAAGCATGAATAATTGTGAACAATTAATAAATCAATGTGACTGTAATTTGTCTAGAGTTCAGTCAACAGTTTTGCTAACTCCAGCAACAGCCTTTGGTTCATTGTTCCCAATAAAATATTGGCAGGCATTTTGCAAGGCCCAGGTGGTCCTGCCTGCAGGAGACCAAAGTGAGGCACATTATTACCAAGACATACAAAAGTACTCTGGAAGAGAAAGACACTGAGTAATTTCATTTGGTGAAGAAATCTTTTTAATTTTATAATTACACATGGAACTCTAAAAACATGTAGGAATTTGCCATGGAGGAAAAAAAAAATGGAGACAACTACTCTTAAGTCACAGGAACATCACGTACAAAAAGTGCAAAACAGCACATGGATTTGGAGAGTAGCAAAGTACTTCGCACAGATGGAATTTAGGTTGGGTGGGACACACAGGATGACACATGAGGCTGTACCCCAGAGAAAAGCCTCTTATGTTCAGGTGATGAACTGAGATATTAGTACACAGAAATAAAAAGGCAAATGGAGGATTTTCAACTTAGAAGAACGATAATAGGATGTTTTCCATATTTGGGGATGGCCACCTCATGACAGTGTAGATATTAGAATAAAAGAACATAATTTGATTATATTTAAGAAAACAGTTGTAACGGTTCAGTATCTGCAGCTATGATGAAGGGAGTATTGAAAAGATATTTCTGCAATAAAATTGATGGAACATTTAAAAGATGAGGAGGTAATGCAAATCTGCACTGTGTCTAAATTGGAGTTCAATGAAGTTAGCCAAATGAAAAGGTAGGTTCTAAATTGAAAAAGCACAGCTCTGAACTCAAATTCTGTGTCACCCACTGCTCTGAAATCTGGTGCAAAATACTTCATCTCTCTGAATCACAGTTGTATCATCTATAAAATTAAAAAAAATCTACTTCATGGAATTGTTCTGAGAGTAAATAAGGGTAAGACATTACTTCATGACTCATAAAAGTTGCTTGGTAAGAATTAGTTGAATGAAGCAAACGAGGAAAAGTAGGAGAGACAGCAGACACTTAAGGCGAAAATCTAGTTGGTTACTAATCTTCAATATGTTACCTAAACTCCTTGACATTAAGTTTTTTAATAGGTGAAATAGAGAAAATTTGACCTATCCAGTTGTGTCATCAGGAGAATTACACTAGAAACCATTTGCAAAGTCTGATGTATACTGGCAGTGATAGGTACACAACCAACACGCATTCAGTGATAGAATAAATTAATTCAAATGAATCCAGTAGTTATATCTTGTCTAAAGAGGCAGAAATGTATATAACGCACTTTAATAAAAACTACACACATGCATACAAAAGATGATAGTATATCTCTTTTAAATTGAAATTATGCATGGAAATTTAACTTAGGAAAGATCATTTTGTAGTTTAAAAAATGCCAGTTGTCTCTAATTATTTTAAATTGAATACTAGACACTATTTTGATATCTTCTCATAAAAAACAAAGTCAGGTATACAAATAGATTTGCATGCAGAGTATAGGTGACTTATATATCTTTTATCCCAAAGTTTGGTACACAGAAAATTTGGGGACAATAATTTTTAAAGGAGTTGTGTGCTATCACATTAATTCATTGTCAAATTGTCTGTATTTGAATGACTTGTTGATACCATTTTTGCTTGAACAAAGGCATTTTACCTGGCAGTCTGCAGCTGTGGTATGTACTGCTAGTCCTCCCCACCTCCTGGATCACATCTCTATTTTCTTTTAGTAATTAAGTCTACCTATCTCTGTTCCCTTTCAGGAACTTGGCCTCCCAAGTTTCCAGCATCCCTTACAGCTAAGTATGTTCATTTGATGAGATTCCAGGAAGGGAAGACAGTGGAATGGACAACTGTCATTTGAGAGCCATCTCCTCTTCTATTCTTTTGACGTATAATGTAGCGACAACAGTAACACAGCATCAACCATGCTGAGGAGACTGACATTCAGGGAGTGACAGTGTAGCATTAAGGGAGGAACCCATGGCTTCAAGGCCCTAGAAGCAGTCACACCTCCCTGACAGGTTTCTTTGTTATAACATCTCAGCCTCTACCTCATAAATGCAGGTTACCAATTTTTGTTTGTTTTGTGAGGAAAACAAAATCTTCTGTGCAATTTGTTCCTATAACATATGGGACAAAGACTTTTAAACATCTGATATGCCAGGCTGAACTTGCCAAACACTCTTTATCACATCAAGGTTATTACTACAAGCCTTTTTATTGTTTTTCATTTGGTAACAGTAGTATGATTTTGAATGGATAATTTTTAATCAACAAGTTGGCTGGTTTTGATTGTGATTATATTTTGTTTGTAAAGATATTGTTTATAATGAAATTTTAAATTTCTTTTACTAACCCTGCCAGTGAATCCTAGTTGAATAATGTAAAAACTTTTTGAATTATCTCGGTTATTGAACATAACTAGAAAAAAAATGTGGATGGTCTCAAAAGAGAAACTCTGAAAAAAAGGGATCACCAAATTTTTAATAATAATGTTGATTTTTATTACCATAGCCATTAATTTCCATATAAAATTTCCTTTGACTAAATGGCAGTACTGGAAACAGAATCTTATTGTATTGTTTTGCCATTCTTTCAGCAATTGGGGAAAACATGACTAAAGATTCTAGATCTGCATACTTCCAGTGATAGGGCATAGTGCATCAATATTTTTATTACTAGTGTAACAAAGGGCTGTTATTTAGACGTTGAAAATAAAGCTACATGATATAAAAAAACATGAAGCAACTATAACACCAGATGATAGTGGAATATAACATAATAGAGACAGAACATACCAAATTATCACACATCATCAGTTACATAACTTATCTCAGTCACAGGTAGAACTTCTCTGGATGAGCTGACCTGGAAAACAACTGCACTGCTGATATTTCAGTCACTACCTATAATTCTCAGCTTCAGAGGAGCCAAATCTGTGTCTTCTGGCTTTCCCAGTATCCACCGACAGCTGTTGTGGTGGAAAGAACTCTTGGCTCTAAATCAGGAAACTTCATTGCTAGTCCTAGTTTGTCACTGACTAAGTGTGAATTTGGACAGGTCATATAACCTTTGTACAGTGGCTATGAAGTTCAGAATAAGATAACCTTAAGAAGTATTCTGAGTAATAAAAGGCTTTACATCAATATTCAATAATGCACAAATAAATACATGTAATTAAAAATTAATATTATTAACACTATAAAACAACCAACATTGTATATTCTTATATATAAAGATATCTTCACATATATATAAATACATATATACTTATATATCTGTGCATGTGTGTATACATATGTGTGCGTAGATTAACATGACATGTAAAAATGGAACGAGAAACTATAAAACAAAAGACTGTACATGATACTTAAGGAGTAAGTGGAACCCTCTTGCTCTTCATTAATGACTGGAAGCAAAGCAGAAGGTAAGATTTTTATGGTAATATAATAGCACGTCCTTTAATAATGTATTGACCACCTATGAACTTCCACCTTCCTTTTCCAAATAAAAGCTAGACTCTTGACAATGAGCTACATTCAACCATATCATTTCATCCACCTCCTATTCTCACCTGTCCCACTCTTGGGTGATAAAGTTTACAAGTCAGCCCTACCAGAGTTTTCAGTAACATCAGGAGGCATCAAATTCCCTTGGTGAAACACAAGTTCTTCATATGACCATACCCTAAAGTCAACAGCACTCTGCCAAGCAACATTCTTATGAACTTTTTCTCAATGATAATCACTGATCAAGACATTAAGGAACAAGATGATAATTATAAGTATAATCTATCTTTACTGAGATCCCTCCTATAACAAGTTTAAGAGTGTCTAAGTCTTTCTTACATACATATAATTAAAAATTATTTCACTGTGGAGCATAGAGTAATGCATACACCTTTTATTCATCATTTCAACCAACTCTGCTCTGAAAACATTTATTAATTCCCTTTTATTTGAAAACAATCAAAAATGAAGCATTGCATATTATGGGCTTGGTCCTCAAATTGAACACCAAATAGATTATCTTTTTATTGAACCACAGTATTGATAACCACCTATCTTCAACTATAGTTGCAGTTATCACTAGATTAACACTTGATTGAGAAGGAATGGCATATAAGAGATTTGCCTTTCCATCTCAGCCATTTTTAGAATGACAGTATGTAAATTGAGTTAGAGATCTCTGCATAGATGGCATGGAAAATGTGAGAGCTGATCATTGAATAGCATCACCAATACTGTTCTAAAACTCTAGTTAGTTTCACCCCTCAGCCAAGCATCATGCCAGGAGCCATTACACCCACAGATATGAGAAAACACTCACAATTTAAGAGATATATCTTTCAGAAGTTGGAATTTATCCATTTGTGGACTAACATTTCTTTTATCTGATCTTCACAAGAATATAGTTCCAGAGAAGAATGCATTGAAAGTTTGCCTCCTTAGAATCATAACGTGCATTTTTTTAAAGGAACACTCCAAAAGTGGTATATCTTAGAGGCAAGGCTGTGAAGAATGCTGACCTGCTGGCCTATTTAAGAGAGAGCTAAGTTCCATGCATCCCAGCCTCTCTCCATGCAGACAGAATGAGAGGAAACAGTGGCACTCACAGCTACACATTCCACTCACGTCTTAAATGTGCACCTGTGAGCTCACATGTCCATGGCAGACTCCTCAACAGGTTTCAAAGTAAACAAGTAGAATGTATCAGGAAGGCTGGGCCTTGAGCTTTAGAGTTTAACCTGTCATACAGAGCAGCTGCAGAGACGAACTCTGCAAGCAAACACTGTCTAGCTGACCATAGACTCACCTGACTCTTGTCCTCTTATGAAAACCTTCCCAGACTGGCAGAGGACTGTGTGAACAGAGGCAGCAGAGACAGAAATCCCCAAATCTTACGCTTTATATGGGCCCTGTCCCTCTGTTCGAACATCCCTCTTCATTCTGATTGGCTGCTAGTTTCTCTCACTGTCCCTTGCCTTTGAAGTTTTCTCCTCTCTGCAGCACTGAGTTGACAGCTCCAACTTTTCCAAGCTCCTACATGTGTTTGTCTATTTGCAGTGACCCAAAGTGACAATCAGTGGGAGCTGGCACCTTCCAAGTCCTTTCCCAGGGACTTGTCTCTACCTTACACTTTTTATTTTGGCTCTTCTAAAAGGCTAGTGGGGATTCTCTATTCTTTTTACCTGTGGTTTATAAACCATACTTGTCTCTAGTTTAGATGAGCAGATTAAATGACTTGCATATAACTGCCAGAAAGAGAACCCAGACCTCATATTAGAGCCTTAACCTTCCAAATTAAGAACCATCATATATCATATATATATATATATATATATATATATATATATATATATATATTCCATCATCACATTTTCTCTTTGGATCTTCCCATAATTTCCTTTCTTAACTAAGTTTTCCCTCCCCCACCCCTTTCTGTTTAAAGTTTCAACTGACATAGTTCAAGTAATGAGATTTTTTGATAAAAAGAAAATTATTTTATTTCTGGTTCCCTGCACCATATTTTAGAATGAATCCATATGATTTTCAGGGAGTAATAACTGGGATAATTTTGTTTGACATTTCATCATTTCCTGACTTCAGGTTCAGGTCAATTTCTGTCATAATAGGCAAGGAGTTCCAAGTTCTTTTCTTAGTGTGAAATTTTATTATTCCCATTACTAAGTGAAAGCAAAAGAGAAAATTAAGAAATTACTCAGTTATACATAGATTTTGCTACTATGTTATTTGCTGAAATGGTAGATAGCTAATATATCATTTTTGAATTTCACCATGACTATTCCTGATAACCAGAATATGATAGCACTATTACTTAGATGAAGTAGAGTTTTATAGTCTTGGTGTACAAGCAAGGATCGTAGAAACATCTTTTTAAAATCACATCTAATTGAATATTACTGGTTTATGCCTATCTGATAAATGTGTTCCCTGATGTCTTCATTTTGATGAAATTAAATTAGTAATGAGATTTAATATTTTCAACAATAAATTCATAACATACTAAGTTTAATCTGTTGAAATCTTGAAATGGGCTCATTCCGTTTTTCTCATTTTTCTAGACAGGGATATATTGCATGACCTTTTAGAATTCTCCAATGTAGAGTTATTTTTGATTTAGGACACTTTCACTGGTTGCCTTGAGTAGATATGCAGTATTATCACATTACGTTTGGAATCTCTTTAAACCATGACCCCACATTCTTAGCAAGGCAACTATATACAAACATCTTCATCAACTTTAAAAAAAATAGCATCTCCCTTAAGTAACACATGTGACATTTTGGGGTCTCAATCTATTGAACTGACTACATGTGACACATATTTCTACAAACTGAATGAATAGTTTCTTCACTCATTTAGAAGTACCAAGAATACACTCCCACATATTTGGGTTGTGAAATTCACAGTATTAGCCGAGAAAATTATACTCTTGAGCATTTCTAGGATTTTTTATTCTACTCTGCATCCTAGTTATATATGTCCATATATTTATAAACCTATAGTTAAAAACTATACAAGGTCAACCCCTCTCCCCTATCTAACTCATAATTCAGGTGTATATAAAAATTTCATTTAAAAACACTGCTATAAAAAAGACAAACCTGAGACATTTGTAGGAAAATGGATGTGACTTCCCTAGGTCAATGTTATGTTTTATATCTAGATGTCCTCAGAAAGTTTCAGGTAATCATAAATGAGGCTTTTGAGAATTGATTGGATTATGTGGCTTATAACTGACTAGCTATTTGTAGATGGGGTCTTCTTGGAAGAGGTGGGTCATTGGGGGCATGATCTGGAAGGCCACATTTCCCTGCCTGGGTCTTGAACTCTCTTTGCTTCCTGGATGATATGAAATGGACCTCTGCTCAGGTCCTTTTACCAAGCCATTCTGCTTTGGAGTCAAGCCAACCATGGACTGAACCTTCTGCAAACTGTGAAACAAAATAACGCTTTCCTTCTCTATGTTGTGAATGTACAGTACTTGGTCTTTGTGATGAGTGACTAAGGCAGTCACAGGAGAGAGAAGTAGCAGAGCCAAAGTCCATGCTCCTGTGTTACCCACCTGTACCTGTACGCCTTACCACAATCTGTCAGAAAGTGTCAAGGAAACAGAAGTGAGAGCTCAGTCTCCATGTGTCAGTTCTAAGTAGTTTGGTATTTTCATGCAACAAGATATCTGAACTAGAAGATACAGATGGAGAACCTAAAACTCTTCTCTACATCTTCCTAAAATTCAAGGAAAGTGGAAAAAGCAAAACAAATAATATGGCCAAAAACTCAGAAAACACCTGGTCAAATTTTGCTTCTGCCTATTATCCAGGTATATACCTTTAGTAAAAAGTACA
>PVLA01002159.1:139866-288794 GCA_004027455.1 Hydrochoerus hydrochaeris
AATGTTTTGTACTGATAATTGTAATTTGTGTAGTTCACATGTGTATGTTTTTATGTAATGCTCAATATGGAGTCGAGGGTGGAGACTCCAGGGGGGTTGCTGGAGGCCCTCTAGATAACCCCTTTGTGAGGACTGGTTGTGAAATTTTACCTTCTGTGAGTAGTATGAGAGAGTTTATACAGAGGCTTTAAATGGGAGAACTCATAGAGGAGGATTTGCGGGGTTCCTGTGAGACAACTGCCCTGAGACACTGGACAGGCAGCCAAAGACAGGCAACTAGGACACATATGTTACACCACCGGCCACCTAAGACAGGCACAAGACCTATTGCTGTCCTGCAGGCCCATGACGGGTAAGGCCTAGTTGGGTTCATATGAAGAGTCCTTGACCCAAGACAGGCGCCATCCTACAGGCAACCAAAGACGGGCAACTAGGACACATATGTTAACGCCACCAGCCGCCTAAGACAGGCACAGGACCAATTGCTGTCCTGCAGGCCCATGACGGGTAAGGCCTAGTTGGGTTTATATAAAGAGTCCTTGACCTAAGACAGGCGCTATCCTCACAAGAACTGCCATACTCCCATAAGTGATAAAGGAAACAATGTAGGGAGCAACATAATAGCCTCACACATCTCTTCCTTCTGCAGGCATCCAGGTGCCTCAGCTTACATTTCCCAAGCTAACTAAGTAACAAGATTGAGATGTTACAAAGGTGAAAAGAGTTAATTAACACCTACTGAGCCTGGGGCCTTCCTGCTTGGGGTTGAGGTTAATTAAAACCTATTGTTTAGGATTGTTCCTGCCTGGCCCTAAGCCTGGAGCGCTTCCTGCTTGGGGCTGGGGGTTGCTGCCAAGGTTAACAAATATATATTCCAGCTTCTAAAAAATAAAGCGGATTCAGATTCACTCACAGACTGGTGTGCAGTGTCTTCTGTCTCTCACTCGCTGACTCCCTGTCCACCTTTGGGAAACCCTAGCCCTGCCACAGCTAGACTCCGGCAAAAAAGACTAAGATTTATGGATCCAAATTCTTCTATTCAAAGGAAAGAATCTAATAATATCTACTCCACAGGGCCTTAATAAACATTAAATAAAGTAACATACATGGATGTCTCAAGATGCATGTTCTGCTTATTGCATGGACTCAGTAAATGGACTTTCCCTCTCCTTTCATTCATGGTTATAGTTAATTACAATGATTGAACAGCTTGCAAAGGAGGATGCTTTTCTTTATAACAACATATTCTTAAATGAGCATTGGACAGCAGCTGTACTACCACCAGTAAAAGAATCAATTCTGAATCCTAACTGCTGGTTCAAGTCCTAGCTCTATCAAGTTGTGTGACCTAGGCCCACATGCTCAACATCATTGTGCCTCCATTTCTTTGGTGTGACAGTGGCCCTTCATTTATGAGACTTTTTAAGATTTACAGTCATTAATATAAATAAAGTGCTTAGTACAGTGGCTGGTATTTAGTAATTTTCACCCAGGGTGATTTCACCTAAACGAGACATATGGCAATATCTTTTTGGTTGTTACAATGAAAAAAGACCCTACCAGCAAGCAGCTAGATGGGTAGAAATTAGGGATGCTGCTGAATATTCTAAATTATATGAAACAACTTGCAAAGAATTATCCAGATAAAAATGTTAATGATACTGAGTTCAGGAAATACTGACCTCAGGAAACCACTCTTAGTCAACAAAATTTGGAGCTGCTTTCTCCATGGGTTACAAAACTAATCAAATATTGCTGGTGAACCAAATACCTTTACAGGAACAGCCTTCATTTAATATCAAATAAGCTAATGCTGAAATAAAGTATTGGATATGTGAGATTATAATACTTGAAGATATCTTTGTTTTATTTTAAAATAACCCCTCTCCCAAAAGCCTCTGAAGTCTGAGAAAAGTAGGAAATATCCCACAAAGAGCACATCCCTGGCCCTGGCCATCACTGTGTACAGCTTGACTGCTGCTTAGTGAATTGTTAAGGAGCAGTAAAATGTTTTTCTTTTTCAATCCCTGCCAGGAAGGTATGTTCAGACACACAATTCTAGAAAATAGAGGATGCATTTGGTGAAAATGACAACTGTCTCATAGTTTCAGGTGAGATCTACCAGTGGATCAGGTGAAGTCTACTATCTGTCTGTCTGTCTGTCTATCTATCTATCTATCTATCTATCTATCTATCTATCTATCTATCTATCTTTTTATCTATCTTGTCATATGTTAAAGTGAGGACTTTTTGTAACATTTCTATTGTAGAGGGTTGAATATTGATACCTAATTCCTCTAAAATCATAATTCTACAACTTTGTAGAAGTCATATGATTAAAGATCTTGCTGCTGGGTAGATAACTCTGAATCTAGGTAGATCTTAAATGCCATCACAAGTGTCCTTGTAATAGGGACACTGAGGGAAATCTGACACACAGAGAAGAGGTGAAAGCCGTGTGACTACAGTGTCAGAGATTGGAGTGATGTGGCCACAAGCCAAGGAATGCTGGCTCTCACTAGAACTTGGAAGAGGCAAAGACTGGATTCTCCTCTAGAGCTGACACCTTCATTTCTGTTCAGTGAAACTGATTTGGGACTTTTGACTTCTAGAACTGTGAAAGATTATATTTCTGTTTATGGCATGTAGATGGTGGTAATTTGTTTCAGAAGCTACAGGGAAACAAATAAACTGATCACAACAGTGGATTTTTCTCATAGCCCTACATTAGCTTACTCTATAAAGGAAAGGGAAGAAGTAGAAAGAAAATGAAGAAACAAAAGGAAAAGAAGACATAAAGAATGATGAAAAAAGAAAGTAGGAGAAACATACACTGAGAGATAATCGCTTTTTAACCATGTGGTCTATATTAATTCTTCGTTGGCTTTTTATAAATCTATGCTTTAAAGCTGGGCACTTTCCACACTGGGGAATAGTATGCACAGTCTATAAATTTCATGCCAGTCCACATAGTGGACATTGTCTACATCTATGTCCTAAGAATAATTTGTTTTTAAAACATTTTCATGATGCACCCAATGGTTATAATGCATATTAATTAAATTGCTTTCATCATTTTTACCAGTGACTTCTTTATGGTTTTGTACAGAGGAGTCATCAAGTTCTTGGGGTAAATTTCCAGTGCTGTACATCCTTTAAGATCCTGTTCATAACCTGCTTTTTCTGCAAAATCTCCCTTGACCTCTGCTGTTTCCATTTTTTGTCTTCTTATTACATCATAGGAAGTCCATCATTGCTGCTCCTTCAAAGACAAAGGATGCTATTAAGGATCTTAAAATGCACAAGACACCTTCCTACAATGAAGAATTATATTTTTATATCCCTTCTAGCAATCTGCATGGAGTTGGTCTGTAATAGAGTCCTTGTGGTGATTGACTACTCACTACTCTAGGGCTCATAATGCAGATGGTCTCATTTCCTTCATCTTCTATTTGTCATATTGTACAATGATGATTAATATTGAAAATTATGTCCCTGAGGCATGCCAGCGTTAAATCACAAAAAAATAGAATGATAAAATTCATTGTTTTGATGGTTTAAAAAATGTACTCATATGCTTTAGGAAGGTTTTCAACTGTAAGAATTGAAGCCAGAATGCATTTCTCATCACCCTAATTTAAACTCAAAATGCAATTAACAGCAGCCTCTCAAGTCCTAAATAGTCAAAAATCTGAAGATACATTTTATTGGCAAAAAGAGTTATAGGTATGTTCTCAACATATACTGAAGGTGCCTGCTTTCTGTTATTAATTTCCCAATATATGGCAAGTCAGTATAAAAATAAGCTTATTTTTTTTATTGATTATATTTTACTGGCACAAAATTGCCCAAAGGAGGCCTCCATTCTGAGGCCTGTTCAAATTGTTCATAAAGTTCTTCCTATCTTCAGTGTGACTAAAATGGAAGTTCATTCAGTAAACTATTCCACACCAAGCAATCGGATAACTGCTTCATGCAAACCACACGTGGCTAAAAAAAAAAAAAAATCTAGTCAAAGATGTAAGTTTGTGAGTGTCCCTTGTGATCTCATGCTTTAATGTTGATTTTTTAAGTATAAAAATCCAAAAGACATATTGTTAGCATTCTGATCATGTAAAAACAGTGAATATAAAGTGCACCATACAATGAAAAAATCACAAACTCACAGAGAAGAAACATAAATTAAACAAATGAAATTCATATACTTCCAAAACAGAAAAGGACTTAAAAGATTGTAAACCTTTGTGAAATAACAGTTGCTTACCAATACTATGGTATTTTGTAATTTATTGTCTTCCCCATTTTGGAAAAATTGTTACAGTTATATGGCCTATATTAAAGCTTTTTGGCTTTTATAAGCAACAGCTTTGAAATCTTAGCTATCCATTAAGTAAAGCTGCTGGAGCAAAGTTTTTGGTGTTTTCTTCTTTGTTGTTGTTTGTTTTGGTTTTTTGTTTTTTTCCTGGGTGTTTTAGAATGCTCCAAAAGAGCAATTCAGAGAAACCATAAAAGGATTGAGGTAATGAAATTCATAAAATGTAAATGCACCCACCCAGTGTGTTGTCTGTGTGTTCAAAGCACGACACAATCACCTCAGTCATATATATCTCAGATTTCTATTTTGATGACATTAATCAGGCCAGAACAATGACAAGAATCAAAAGGCCCTCATGCCATGGAAAGCCTATAGGGTTCCAAGCAGAGAAAAAGGTTCTAGACTAGGCTGTTATGTTTCTTTTTTTCCACTTCCTAAAGTGAATCCTGCAGACTGTAGACTGCTTCCCCGTTTGTTAAGGGTAAATAATATTCCACCAGTTTTTTTTTTTTTTAAATCCTTCACTTCACTGTTGTCCAGAAAGAACTCAGACCCTAAGGAGAAAACAAATTTTCTTCACCCAGGGCCTTTTTCCTGGTATTAATATTAATATCTCATGAGAATATTAGCTCTAGAGGAAAGAATTTGGTGGCAAAATCCCAAATTCACTCATGAAATCCAACCCAACTTCCACACATGTTTTACTAGGACACTGGACAGAAAAGTTCCCAATTCCTACCATCTTTCTTCACACTTCTCAGCTTTTCCTGACGTCCACTCTTACTTCTTTGCACTGCTTGAGTCAAAAGCCACTTTCATGAGTGGAGGCTTCTTTACGCAGAAATACTTTGTGAAGGCAGGAACATATTTTTTAGAAGAAGTCACTTGGCAGGCCTATGTATAGAGACAGGAAATGGAGCCAGTGCCCTTCCACTCACATCTAGCCCACCTGGCTTTCTCCCCCACCTCTCAGGTTGCAGGAAGGATGCGGAGACCGAAACTTCATGTGTCATCAAAGCACTATGGTGTAGTTGATACCTACTCCCTATCCTTTCTTTCCTAGAAATGCTGTTTAAATCACTCCCTAAAGAAAAAGAACTTCTTAGTGCCAATGATTCTTTAAAATGACTTTCAAATGGTAGCTGAATGGCCACATATATGGACTCTGGGCCATACTCTGCATTCACTTTTGAGTTCTGTAATTACTAATACATGATCTTGGCTAAGTCTGTCAGTCTCCTTGTGGACTAATTTCCTCATGTAAGATGCATTCTTAAGTAAAATGATAGTAATACCAGTATCATAGGGTTATTGTGAGGATTAAGTGAGTTAAGCTACTCAAAGCTGTTCAGATTAGTGATGGCACATGGAACACTATATGTCAGAAATCAAGTACAGTGGTGTCTCAGTTCACAAACTTAATTCTTTCCATGATTCTGGTCACAAACTGAATTGGACAAGAACTGAATCAAATTCAATAGGTTGAATCTTGACCTTGGAGAAATCTGATTTGGTTCTTGTCCAATTTGGTTTGTAACCAGAATGTTGCAAAGAGTTAAGTTTACGAACTGAGGTATTACAGTAGCTACATCTTTCTATGACTATCTGAGGGCTTGTTGGCAGCAAATGATACTGGCACTCAGGAAATATTTTATGAATGAATGTAATCTGAAAGAATAAACATACTACTTGTAGAATCCAATTAGCTTTTTCATTGATTGTTCTAGAGTTTCCATAATCCATGGACTTTTAATAAATGTGGAAAGAATGTGTATGTAAACAAAGTACATCAGCCAAATGGTAAATAAATTTATGGAGGTCCATCATGTGATAGGCTCAAAGGTTAGTCTTTTTCATCTGTACTGCTATATAAGTCTGCTAACAACTGTTTGAAGGTATATACAATTAAATCACAGAGATGAGAAAAATGTAGCCCACAATGTTAAACACCACAAATAACAGTAAGTTAATGATGGAGGTAGGACGGTAGTCCTAGACTATTTTAAAGGAAAATATAAAACGTGAAAAGCAGGAGGATTATGCAAGGGAAATTATTTCATAAGAGAGTCATTATCACACAGATTGTTATAAAACACAGCTTTTAATGAAAAGATAGGATGGCTCCTAGAATTAGCTTTAAAATAGAATGGTAAACTATCTACTGTCCACTTGGATTCCAGTGAAGAAGGCTATTGCTGGATACTTAAAAGTAGTCTCTCAAGACTAACAGAGAAGAACAGTGATCTAGAAGATCATTTGGTTCAATTTCTTCAGTTAACAACTGAAAGAGATGAAAAGTGAACTCTCAGGCTCAATGTCATGCAAGCAATTATTGACAGAAGCAACCAGGATTCCTCTGGACCTCCCACTATACTCTTTACATCATTTGGAATAGTCAGCAGAGACACCACTGTTTTAAATCCAGCCACTTAGATGCAGGTCAATTCTGGTTCATTTGAAATATCCTAATTCCTACTATAATATCTAAGCCTCTTAAAATTCTCTGAGATGATAAAATATGAATAATCTGTAGTAGGGAAAACTGGTAGAGCTTATATCTAAGCACTCCTATTTATAAAGAATCCAATATTCTGGAATAGTTGTACCTTGTCCAATGAGAATAAGAGTTAAATATAGCTGGATAGGAGAATAGCTTTTTAAAATGCTTGTCTTACTGATCTTATTTTCAAAAGGAGGTAAAAGGATCTCTAATTTTTTTCTTTTTGTTAGATCGCATTCACTGACTAAATAGTTGCTAGCTTTTGGTATTTGCTGATGGGCTAGGGATTCCTTTTCCTCTGTTCAGTGTATGACTTCAGGATAGATATCACCTGCTACTTACTCGGCAGCAAATTATTCTTCAGTATTCCAATGATCATCCTGAACAGACCTATACTGCACTGTATGCATTTTTTCAGTTAGACCAGCATCACTAAAGTCCAAACTATAGTTTTCTATAATCAACAGAGGTATCCTTCATCAAGCTGACAAACATCAAGTTGCATGATGGTATGCATACTACTGTATCATAAAATTATACCATTAAGAGCTAAAAGGTTTCATTGGTGAGTTACAAAAGACAGATGAAAAGTACATGACGTGTTCCTTCAGTAACATTAAATCTTTGAAAAATTAACAAAATGGTTCAAAAAGCCAAACTGTGAGAAGCTCAAACCTTATAGCCTAAACTTCAAAATATGTCTGCATCACTTGGTAGAAAAAGTTGTGGACTGCACCTGCAATGTGGAAAGAGGAAGTACTAAAGGAAAAAAAAAAGAAGAAAGTATTCCGTTCTAAGTGATTTTTACAACAGACACTTAGCACAAGTAAGTAAAGTGCTAAATGACAAGACAATAGCATATAAGCTGTTTCTCAAACCAACTGTCTTGGCAACCAAATCACAGTAAGACAGAGATTAGCTATAAGGTGCAGCAAGAATTTTCCTGCCATATTGTACAGGGAGTGAAGCTTAACTTCCTGACAATGATAGCAAAAAGTCAATGATCATGGAGCAATTGATGTTACTTTATCCTTATGACTTAAATCCATTTTCTTAAAAAAACCATACTACAAAAGCAATATGGGATTCAAGAGACCAAGAATACAACTTCAAGGATTTTGTTCTCTGTAACCCCCTAATGGACAGTCCTAGTGAACCACATGATGATAGGAATCTCTATAAAAATCCACAAATACAATAGTCAACATATTAGGCCTTCCACTGTACACCTGCACAAACACAAAGGAAATGGTACACGTGGTGACAACACATATTTTACTGATACCCATTCAAGAAAATCAGCACATTTCATGCTTAGTAAGTTAGTCATTAGTATCCACGACTTGAGAGGTTTTCTGATTGGTGTATTTTTTATGCCACTCATGGCATTGAAGGCATGGTTTAAACCCTGAGGTGTAAGTTTCAAGAACAATACTGTGGCTTGAATTTAAATGAATATAATAAGTCCCCTGGCTCTAAAACTTAGCAAAATTTGCTCTCAAGCTCAGCTAATAAACACCTTTTGCTCATTGTTTTAGGAAAAGATGGTTGAGAGTGTATTTGTGATTAGTTCAGTTAGAAAACATATTTGGAACACTTAAAATATACTACTACTACTGTGTGAGGCAAAACAAAATTATCTTTAAAAAATTACTGTATAGTGAAGCATCTTCTAATTTAGAAATATAATAATCATAGTTATAGGTGTTATTAGTTGCATTTGGAAAATTTCTGTGTAGCTTCCAAACATTCTGGATACATACTAACTGTGTTAAGGTGTTCAATCAATGATGATATCAAAATAACACACATAAGTATGTTTTTATTACATATATGTTTCTATATGCCAAAACTTTGGCTAATAATAATATACATCATAAATATGAAAGTGATATGTACATGGATAGTATGTAGATACTTACAATTCAGTTGCAACCAGAATCATGGAGTGAATTTTGCAACCAGAATCATGAAAAGAATTAAGTTTGTGAACTGGGTTACCACTGTATTCTACTGATGAAAGATAAAGTTGTCTTGTTAAATCAATCAGGAATTTGTGTAAAGTCATGGTGTTGAGATTAGTATAAAATGAACATGGAATTCCACTCTGGTACTTACCATTTTTACAGGCATCAGTTACAACATTAAGTTGGCACATGGGAAAGGACAGAAGATTTGTCATACATCCATGCTTTCAACACCAGAGTTACAGTCAGAGTTACAGTCCCCAGAAGATTTTAATTTACTCTCTCTTTAGTAGATATTCTGCTTCCAGTTCACTAGCACTCATGCTCTGAGAAGAGCAATAAGCACCAAATATTTAAGAAAAGTGAACATTTAAGTCTGAACATCTACCTGAACAAACACTTATGGGAAAAGTTTTCTATAGCTGTGCCATGGTACCAGTGTCTGTGACTGCACATCCCACTGAGAAATATAGAGTCCCAAGAGGCAATATTAAGGCCGGAGCACATCTGATCTTAATCACAGGCATCAGTAAAAGAAATACATAACACATGGCCCACAATTCAAAGGCAATGATCTTGAGGTAACACGACAGATGGCAGCGATTCAGTTGGACATCTGGATCTCTGTGACTCCAGAACTGGATTGTTCTCACATAAGATTTGTCTATGAGAAGCTCAGCCTTTCTTCAGTAATGGTTCTGAGATTTTAAATGTATTCTTCATCTAGTGCCCCCAAAATGGTACATTCTTAGAAACACACAAGATCTTTGATTCTAAAAAGTAAAAGTTCCCCCCCAAGCAAAATATTTAAACAATGGGATTTTTTTTTGTTTGTTTGTTTCATGGCTATATCTAAACTATCCTTATCTTTAGTGGTTACCCTCAAAACAGGTCAAGGATAACATAAAAGTTTTGGCTCTTTTTCTGCATTATTTGCTATTACTCAAATATATACAACTGGAAGTACCAACCAAGAAGCCAACTAACCAGCCTTTCTGGTAAGCCATGCAAGCCATATGGGTTCCAGGAAGAGAAAAGTCAGCGCATCCTGAGAACTGGCCATACTGGGACCGGAAGGAACCAACCAAGAAGCCAACTAGCCTTTCTGGTAAGCAGCACAAGCCATGTGTGTTCCAGGAAGAGCAAAGTCAGATAGCGCCTCTTGTGTGTCTCTTCCACCTCCTTCTCATAAGCAACCTGCTGGTTCAGAGGATAGGTTGAGTTGATAGCAACTAAGGTACAAAAAAGCAAGTAAATGCTTATACTGTTTGGTTGATTTTGCAGGCCTGGGGTCAGCAGTCTGAGCATCTATTGGGAGAATGACAATATGCAATATAGCATATTGCATGGGGGATTTCCTTCTATCTTGCCTTTGAAATCCAATATTTTCTCATTGTTTTGCTTTGTTCTAATTAATTGTTTTACTTTATTCAATATTCTGTTTTGATTGCTTTTCTTCTGTTTTATTTTTGGTTTGCTTTTGCTATACCTGATGGAATGGACAACTACTGTGAAGATAACAAATATACTATGGTAGCTATTGTTTTCCTAGTATCCTGCTTTGAAGTTCTGTACCAGTTTTGCTACTTTGCTTTGATTGGCTTTATTTTGTTTCATTTTCTTGGATTTATTATCTTTAAAATAAAAAATTTGTATTTATTATCTTTAAAATAAAAAAATTTTAAAAATCAATTAACTATATGGTGAAACAATAAAACAAAAACCCCCAAGTATATATATACAACTTTTAAATGTTTACTTCTTTAAAATTTAATTTAATTCTCTTTTTGGAAAAAAGCAATGCACAGTGAAATGTTTTTACAGTCTAGTTGCATCAATTTTGAATTATGTATTATGTAATTGTTATAATTGATAACCAGGAATTACAAGGTAGATGCATATTTAAAGAAATGTTTAGCTAATTGAATTTATCAATGCATCAAGTAGAGAAATATTTAAATCCTTAAAATTTAAGTATTTAAATTCTTAAAATTTAAACACTTAAAAATTACAAAGGTAAGGTTGGTAATACATATTGAAGATTTTTTTAGCCAATTAAACAAGGTTTAGTACATGAAAGCATCACAATGGTTGATGAATGAAAAAAATGAATAAAAACCAATGAATTGAATAAATGATGCTTTCTTAGTGAAAGGCCATCAGGACTATAGAAACTCGTGAATGTAATTGCTGGCACAAATCCCAGTTTAACAATGGGAAGATTTTCCAAAATAGATAATCAGTGTAATACAATGCATTTGTATATTCATGTAGGCTGTTTTTAAAAGAAATGATCTACATAACCACTTGATACAAATTCCAAACCATAAAATAACTGAAGACAAATGTCTCCATAAAATTAAATAGAGCTTGAGGAGCTATGCTGCCTTGCTCAACTTACTTGGTTTTGTCATTTATGCAAAACCTGTACCTTTCAGTACTTTTATTGTTGCAGTTGGCTAGAAGGGTGGGGGGGGTCCTTAAAAAAGATTCTGAGTGGGATTTATCGCATCATAGTCAATAAATACATACCCTCCAGAAAAACAAAAAAACAATTTTCTATATGTGAAATATTTAAACCAATTGTCAGAAATTGAGAGTATTTATTGAAAAGATTTTGTTATTTTAGGGAAGTTCATTTAGTTCACTCCTAAGCAGTAAGTGCTGGGGAAGGCAACTTAATTTCAGACAAGTATTTCATGTTATAAATACTATATAGAAGAGGGTACAAATGTAAAAGCCCAAGAAAAACTAAATATGGTTATCCATTATCAATATTTCAGGGGAAAAGAGATAGAAAGATATTATAAATTCGTGATCTCAGTTGTAAAGAGCAAAGAAAAGCTGTTAAATGTCTAGGAGTTATCAGATCAGATCAGAATTTTTCTTAGTATGTCAATATAAAAGTTTGGAAATACTAACCCAAACACAGTAGATGATTGTGAATCACTAGTATAGAGAGGAAAAAATTAAGTTGCATAAATTGATAATGTACAACCAATACCGCAAATCAATTTGATCTCAAATTCCTGGGAGTAAGAGAATACACGATTACAACTTGGCCTTAAATATATTCCTTCTTTAGAATAGGTAATCTTATTCTAGTTTTGTCCTTCAAACCAGACAAGAGCTACACTATTGGTCCTGGTTGAACTGAATGCCTCAGTGACAATCCTAATGCATGGATAGCGTCCTAATTAACAGAAGTCTATTACTGTAAGAACAATCTGCAAATGACCTCTAATAGCAACTCAAGTATCTATAAAGCTGCTCTAAGTCCTTTCCTGGAGTAAGCTTTGGGATGGAAACTGGAGCTGGAACCCCTAAGAAAATCCACAATATTTTGAACCTAATTTTTAAACAGCACTCTTGTACATTACCTGGAAAAGAAGCCATTTTGTTTTTAGTTTGGAATAGACAATAAAACTCAGTAAAGGTGATAATCAAAAGGATGTTAAAGCATGCTTCTTGAGCATCCATCAGAATCACCTGGGGTACTACTAATGACACAGATTCTGTCTTTATGCCCAGAGTTAATTAATCAAAAGGATGGCCACAGAAATCCCAGGTGGTGTTGCTGGTTTTGAGACCACAGTTTGAGAACCAGTGCTTTAAGGAAACCAAAAGAAAGGATACATATTGGTTTCTTCAGAAAAATGATTTGTTTTCTGTAGAATCTAATCAGTAGATTTACATGAAGTTAAAATTAAAAATTGAGCAATGGCTACCACTGTTAATTTGGAGCAGTCAAACTAAACTCACAAAAGACTCCTCCAATGGAAAAAATGGGAAACTCTTTCCACGGTACACACTGGCTTTATTGGCTGTGGTCTTAGTCAAAGCACAGAATGAACCTTGGCCAGCAGCATGAAGTCTCTCAAGCCTGCAGCTGTTGGGAGGAGACTGCACTGCCAGTGACTCTGGGCAGGAAGTGCCTTGTTAGAACTGATGCATCTATTTTACTTAGTCCAAGGAGAAGAAAAAAAAAAAACAAAATCTCTAGATTTCTTCAAACCTCTTCTAACACCCACTCTCCCAAAGCTGCTTTGTTAGATGGCTTTTTTTCTTTTTTAAACCATGGCTTCTTTACTTCTGTTAACAGCTTGAAATTCATTATGATGGGAAGACTGTAACATGCTTAGTCATAAATCAGGTCTGTATTTTTACTCAAAATGGGATTAATGATAGCATAAATAAAATGAAAATCCAAAATGACAGACAAGCACAGGGCACCCAGACAAAAAGTTATTTGAAAGATGGCCACTTTGCATGCAGATCCAATCTGTGGGCAAATAGTCCAGAAAGAACACTAAGATCAGTGCTACTTTCAATGGAAATATGACTTTATAGTGTACATCAAGTTCAACAGAACTTCTTACGATGCTACTTTCCAAGTCCTGCCTCAGATAAAGGATCGAGTGCTACTGCAGTCTTTTCTTTCCAGTAAAAAGTTTTAAATGTGTATTTGTTGAAGGCAACCCAGCTTCCTCTGTGTTCATATCGTCTTACAGAACTCCTGCCATCCTTCATTCCCATATCCTTCTAAGTGCTCAGCAACGATGGACAAACAAAATCTAAACCAGCATTACTACTACTCTAGGGACAACAGTGAATAAGAATTATGCAGCATGATCTGATAATAACTGGCTTCAAGAGAGGTTAAAAAAAAAGCCTGTAAAGGGAAAAACTATTAAAAATTTAGATTTTACATTCTATGTGCAACTGTTTACACATGTTGAGAATTGTTCTTTTGGCTCTAAAGAAATAGAAATCAATTCTCTGATACATGATGTATAGGCAAATACTATACTAAAAATAGCTGGGAATCATTATCATATAAGGATGAAGAATAAGGATCTTATTTTACCGAGATGACACTCATACAAGGTTAACAGAGAAGCTCACATCTTGAGAAAAATAACTTAAGGGTATCATATATTAACCTCACTAACTCTTTATGGTTGTCATTAGCCTGATGTCTTGAAAAACAAGCACAGGACAAGTGATCATGATTCTAGTTCCCAGGCTGTAAAGAAAAATCAAGGATGGATAGCTACTTCCAAAGATCCTTGAGTACATGACATGAAATCAAATGAGACACTAGAAGGAAGGAAATTGTTCCAATAGAAATACAGGACAAATAGAGATGCACAATGTCAAAGCTGTAAATTTTCATATTGTTGGCCAAGTGGCTTAAGCTTTTAAAAGTCATTTTGACTCCCTTGGTGGCTTCCAATGACTCACAAATATACCTGAGTCTTAACTGAAAAACTTGCAAGAAAGAGAAAAACAAAAGGAAACTAATTCAATGGAAAACCTGATATATATTTTTTAAGCAAGTATGATTTTAATGGACTGCTAAATCAGGACTTAAAGGAGTCAATTACTAACTAACTAAAGAACATTTATTAGCCCTCTTTCCTTCAGAATATTATCTCATTCTTAAATTGTAGCGTGTGAGCTGATGATATTTTAGTACTTTTTTTTTAAAGAACAAAAACCATTTAAAGTTACTATTCTGGGGTTTTACTGCATTTCCAGTGAAATATAAAAGTGAGATGATACACAGCTCTAATATCTAAGGATAAATTGTAAACTGTGTATTTATTTAAATAATGTCAGTCAAGATGTTTTACTGAAAGAATAAAAAAATGAAAGTGTGTCAAGTCATGGAGATCTATAGAAAGATGACAGAAAACAGACAGCATGACAGTCTAGCATTTGCCAGTTCGAGAAAAACAGAACATCCATTCTATGAAACAGCAATTGCTCAGCTTTCACTTCTGAAAACACAGTAAGTTTCTATTAGAAGTACAGGTGATAAATGTTGTATGCTCTCTTTTGACTATAGTAGAATTTATTTTTTCATGATCCATTTCAAATATATAAAGTTGTACATGATGAAATGTGGTGGTCATCAGATTACATATTGTTTACACTATCTTCCTGACAGGGAACTAACACATTGCTATGATGAGAAGGCCAATATATTACTGTAAAGAAAAGTACGACATGCTCACATTCATAATTATCACACAGTTTAGCACCAAGTCAGAGCCAAGGTGTATGAGGGGAAAAAAGATACCAAGCCACAGAAATATTCCTTGGGTGTCAACCATATGAGTAACCACAGAGGTATGGCATAAAAAGCCTTTTCTAATCAGCTGGTTCTGGAAAGAAATGCAGGTGTTACAAAACCCAGATGGCCTTTCCAGTGTGGGTTACATAGCTACCAGCCTCCAAAAGTCAGTGGTCAAGGCTGATTTGGTAGAGTACAAAGCATAACCTGCTTCAAGCTTGGATTTAGGCAGGATGTGGGTGTAGGCATAGATACAGCAGGAGAGCTAATATGGAGCAGATCAGATTAGTGCATGAAGGCAGGGCTGGTTTCACTAGAGAAAAGTAGATTGGTTTATTTTGTTACTAAACAAAAGCAAGAGTGACTTCTTTAAAATATAAATGGGGGCTTGGAATCTAAGGTTCTGCTTCTGGGTGTGGACATTTTTCCTAGTCTTAAATTAGATATGTTGTATTTTTCACAGAAATGAAATTAAATGGAATCCTTCATGGTTCAGATTCTTTTCTCAAATAGCAATAAGTTGATATGCTACTACTGCTAAACATCTGAGAAGCTAAAAGTTGAAACATGTAACTATTTTTACATTATAGTTGGGTGCATGAAATGTCTTTTATAAAAACTCTCCAGTTTGCTTTCCAGTTAAGGTTCATGGTTTAGTTTTGATCTAAGAAAACCAGATGCTTTCATGAGAACAGTTTCCTCAAGTGAAGCCAGTGAAAATCAAAAATTTTCTCTTTTGCTTAAAATTGAGAGAAAATATTGGGGCAGTTTGGGGAAGGGGAGTTAAGAATTTTTTAAAAGAAATCACTCAACAGTAATTCACATTCTTGGCTAGCATATGATGTGCAGTTTGCACAAATCCTGAGCAAAACAATTTGAGGTATTTATCCCCTCTTAAAAAAGGGATAAAAAGGGTTTGGTAAGTAAATATGCTATTTCATTATATGTAAGAATTTTGTCCCATTTAAAATACTTGTTGTTTTTGAACTATAAAACTCAATACAGACTGCAGAAAATGTAACCATCACTGTCACTCTAAATATGTTCTGCACACCACTGAACTGAGAGACAAAATGAAAAATATGCATTAGAAAAAAATGAAGAAAAACAGGCTTAGTTTTCTTAGGCAAATAGAGAGGTTTTTATATATGTAATCTTTAAATCTAAATGCCATATGCATATGATTTTATTGAGAAATAGATTCTATTTCTTCATTGATAAAAATATGTAAACTATAACAATAAGGGAAGTCTGTGGTTCTGGGAAACTGGGTGTATAAAATGTTATATAACTAATTGGTTTTCAACCTTCAAGTCAGACACTACTCAAGGAAATAATATGACCTTGGCCAATGGGAAAAAAACATCAAGTCAGATTTCTCCCAGCTGTGTTTCTCCCTTCTGTGGCCTTCAACAACTTCAATGGAAGTTTAGTGTGTTTAAGGAGAAAGACAGCCAGAAGAATCAAAATTACTAAACCAAAAAGGTCAATCTTCAAATTAAATCTTGGATCAGGCCCACGGCAGAATAACGTCTATGCTTTCCAATGTCCTGGTGCTACAAGCAATATGGCTGCCCAGCTACAACTCTAATGGAGCCGATATCTCATGTAATTGAGAATATCCTGCCAAAGGAATGAGTAAAAGAAAAACAGTTGCTAGCTTTGAAATGTAGAAACCAAGGTATTAGTGTTTCCTTAGCATTCCTTTTGATTTCCAACTCAAGTTTATGGTAACTGCAAGAGATAGGAAAAAAATCCTCAGAGGAGACAGGTCCTTGGATTTAATTCCATATAAACAAAGGCCAAAGAATTTTGACAAAATCGTTGCTCACCAAAAGCTGACTTTGCTTTTGAAGTTCTTGTGTGATCCATTTTTAAAGTCAGACACCTTCATTAATCCAACAGTAGCATAAGGTATTTAATAAGATGATATAATGGCCTTTTAAAAATATTTTAAAAGATCTTTTATAAGATTCCTTTTTATTTTGTCATAAAATTATAAGTTAAAATGTTTTCAAGGATTTTTCTGAGTAAATAATCTGAGTTCCCTTAAGCTTTCAGATCTAAATGCCTTGATGCATTTTTTTTTTTTTTTTTTGCATGACCACAGATCCACAGATGCACTAATGATGGTTCTGGTTAAATTCCTTTTAAACAGGATGAGGGGATGCAGTTTCTACTAATATATAAAGGGAAAAGTTGTTTAACCTTTATATTAGAATTTTAAAAAACCTATTAACTTTATATTTTATTTTCTTCCCTGCTATTTAGACCCAAGAAGATAAAATATGATTTTATAATCAAAACATCAGGAGAAATGCTAGAAAAATTTCTTAATACTTCAAATATTACCTTAAACTGATACCAGGACTGGGCTTCTTCTTCAAAAGGCTACTCCATGAAAATCTCAAAATATTCAATAAGATAAAGCAAAACCTGTTTAATGTAGCATAATAGATTTCTCCCAGAGAGCCTAAACACATCACTCCTTTTTTTTCCATGTAACTTGTAAAGTCAAAAACACTTTGACACATGCACACTGTGTCCTTTTCTTCCCACTGCAATAACTAACACACATAGTAACTAACACACTAACACACTATCTCCTTTTCTTCCCACTGCAATAACTAACACACATAGTAGAAATTCAATAAGAGGTTTTGTGATTGACTGAATCATAAAATGCATACTGTACACTCAAGGGTTACGTAGTTTGTGTTGTTTAATTTTCTGATATGAAACATTTCTATGTCCGGTTCCAAGAACTGCATTTACATTCACTGCAGAAAGGGAGCGCTCACTTCTGCACCTTCAAGTATAGTGAGTTAGGGACACATACTTGGAGTGCAAACAGAAGCATCTTTCAAAAGGTAAGAAACCTAATAAGCAATTATATTTTAACAAACACAGAATGTCATACATTATTGCTTTATTTTCCTTGTCTCCATGCAGAATCTTTTGACTGTGACTCAGTAGGATTCTGTTCCTAGACATCTACCGTTATTAGCATTTAATGCAAATCTTTCTCCACCAGTAGGTTGGCATGTAAAGGGATACAATTCTTACAAACACTGATGTTGAGAAAAGCTGGGATATGAAAAGTCGGTAGATAGTACCAAAGCACAGGAGAACTCTAGCAATGTGAACCTCACAGACACAAGCGTTTGATGCCATGATTTTTGGTCATCCTAAATAATAGATGGTCCAGGATGACTGACATAGTTACAGTGGGATATTTGACCATAAAAAGACAAATAAATAAATTGTGCTATGAATTCTTTGCAGTGCTCTACAATTCAGGTATCATTTATAAATTCTTTATTGCTATTAAAAATGAGTGATTTGAAATAATCTTAAGGTACTATATGGAGTAACAGATTGCTGAGATGATAGATACAACAATTTCAAGCATTAATGAAGTGGACTGCCTAATATATATGCATATCTCCATGACATGTTATAACACATGATAATTTATTAGGGAGATAGCATCTTTTTTAAAAAATCAGTTGTATATAAATGCTCCCTGAATCTAAAGTGCTGGCAACTTCTGCCTAGAGGAAAATTCATTTTCCACCTTTTTTAGTCAGTAATTTTTGAAAGGAATCAATTATAAAACCAAATTTTGGTCAGGAGATTGTTACTGACCACATTTGCAAAAAGAAAATGCAAAGTGAAAAATATTACTTTCTTGCTGGTACAAGTTGCCAATGAATTAGCTGCATATTGTTCATGAATCGATATTATTTGAATTGGTTCAATTTATGTCAGTCACAAAGACTAACTGTATTGTCATTTTAGTCAATGTTCAGCAATACCAAGGAGCCAAAGCCACAGGTATGTCTGTCAGATAACCTGGGCCAGATGGCAGCAAGGGTGGATAGGCTGTTATTTGTAAAACACTCAAGTAAGGCAACTAATTACATTTTGGGTTTTTTGTTCTCATGGTTCCTCCTTCTTGGACAGTGGACTTGCTCCATTCATTGGTATACTTGTGGCATCTTCCTTGACTGAAGCTGGATCTGGAGTAACAGTCCTTTTGGTGAATGCTGGCAAGGTTAGAGGAAAGAGAAAAATAAGCCAACAGGAATATAAAATCTGGGCTAAAAATTAATTCTGTAGAAGGTAGTTGATTAATGGTATTAATCAAACTTTCTGTCATTAAATTTTACATGCGTTAACAAACCTATAACATGGTCAATTACTACATTTCCAGAAACCTATTCACAGGATTATAAAAACTTTTATTTTTTCATTGAGACTATTTGTGTATTTGTCAGAATACAATGATATAAACACACACACAGAATTCTAGAAGGAAAAGTCATTAAAGGGCCTCTTTTTTAAGGTACCCTTGTTTAACACCCTCTTGCCTAGTAGAAGCTGATCCGCAAGTTAGGTTTTCTGTTTTTCTATTACCTCTTACCTCTCTCCTGAGCAGCATATGCCCACTGTTGGTCTGAAATCTTCTCTGATTTCTACTCTTTGATTCCTGCTAGTCTCCATTTTAGCAAATGATATACCCAGTCATAAACTTCTCAAGCTTCTTTGTTTCCTTTGTGATAGTGGTGATTGAACCAGGGTTCACTGAGCAACATCCTCAATGGTGGGTTTTTTTTTTAAAATTTTTTTCCTTTTTCTAAAACAGGATCTCACTAAGCAGTTCAGGTTGGTCTTGAACCCACTATGTAACCCAGATTGGTATCAAACTTGGGCTGATCTGCCTGCCGCAGGTTCCCAAGCGCTGGGATTATAGGTGTGCACCACTACACCTGGCTTCTGGTTCTTTTTGTTTTGTTTTTCCTTTTTTTATTTTGTTTTGTTTTGTTTTGTTTTTGAGACAGCTTCCTGCTAAATCACTAAACTGCCCAGGCTGGGGGAAAACTTTCACTCTTTATGTCTCAGCATACCAAAATGCTGGGATTATAGGTGTGGGCCACCAAACCACACTTAGATAAGGTCCGCAAACTTTGGGCCTTTTCTTTTTTTGTCCTGTCTGCTCCCTCTGTCTAAGAGTGAGTTCTGATGGTTCCACCTCCCACTTCTCCCAAGGTCTTCTGCTTCACACCATCTCTATTATCATCACTGTGGCCTTAGCCCAGGTTGGCATTTCCACTCTTCTGTTTGCATCTCCTCCTTATTGTCACTTTCCCACAACCCAACTGGATGATCTTCTAGAAAGTCAGCCAAATCACATCATTGTCCTGACTCTTCACACCTTCCAGAGAACTCAGAATTGAATCCAAACATCTGGTTGTGGCTGCAGCCTCACTCTCACTGGTGTTCCTTCTCTCCAGCAGACTGGGACCGGTTATTCTCTGGGATTTTGAGATTTCCTGGCATCAGAGTAACTCTTCCCATGCAATTTCAACTCAGTTGCTTGCAACTCAATGGCAGCCTTTTCCAAGCCACCTCAATCACTGGTGTGTAGTGGTCCTGCTTCAGGTACCGTCCATCATTTCACCTCTACAGCACCAGTTGCTGCTTTGAATTATTTGCTTGCTCACTCACTATCTTTTTCTCCATGAGATGAGGTGATCTTGTCTGCCTCATTTCACTTCAGAACCAATATAGAGCCTTGGAAACACTGTCTGGGTAAATACTGGCTTAGAAAATGAATACACTTAAGAGATAGTCAAATGAAAATTATCTAGCTGTACACCAGAGTTTCTATAGATACTTTGTTCAATTGTAATCAGAACTCAATTGTTTAAAGATATCTTATGTCTAATTGATAATTCAAAAATACCTGAAACATAGTTATATAAAATGAGCCTAGAGAGAAAGAAAGAGAGACAGAGAGAAACAGAAAGAGACACAGAGACACAGAGAGAGAAAGAGTGAGCTTTCACTGAATAAACAATTCATTAATGGGCAAGAAACAACTTATCGGTACCTCTGATCTGTTGATTACTATAAATTGTGGCATTTTATCCCGTAAGTGTGAGGACAGCTCAGCTAAGAAGTGCCTATTCACAGCCAGGTAACCCTGAAACTGTAATCTATAACTGAGTATAGTATGCTCTTCCTGCTGTAGATAAGTTATTTTTCATCCAAGGGCTCTAAATATCCACTAATACCACCTCAAAATGAAAATGCTAATTTTTGTTTTTCATAGCAATGTAAATTGAGGTAAAGAAGTTAATTTTTAAAGGAACTTTCACCAATTTGGTTTTCTAAGAATATTAAGTTAAAGTAAAACATATGATTCACTTCTAACTCCTGAATAATGATTCTTAGGTAACATTTTTGCCTCATGAAAAATCATAGGTCTTTCTTTTTGGGTTTACTACTCACTTCAATAAGTTACTTTTCAGAGCAGTTTTCAATTTATAGAACCTTTTTAATCTACACGTTTAGAGACACTAATTCCACAGAAATGAAGCATTTTAGTCTCAAAAAATTGGAGATTTCTAGAAGTCCTCAGATTGCTACAGACCTCCCTCATGTCTAGACTGGTTCCAGCCCCAAGAGTGAAGGCCCTGTCCTGGGGTTGTGTTCCTTTAGTCTAAAAGGAGCTATACATGGAGACTAGTGGTCAGTCGGTACTTATAAAAAGTAAAAATGACAGTTTCAAAAGCTGACATTATGAGTCTCTTTCACTAAGCCCCCACTGTCTACAGGCTGAAGGTAATGGAATTCAAGTCTTCTAAAAGAGTGTCCTGACTCATGGCCATAACTTTTAGCCAGCCAGGATAAATTTGGTAGTGATCATGGCTTTAAATAATGGATTTCTGTGTTCCTATTTCCAATGGTAATATAAACTCACAATTTATACATTTCTTTCCTTCATCCTGGCAGAAGGAATCTACCTTTTCGTGAATTGACCTGAACTACACAAAGCTAACATAAATTACTTTTTAAAACAAACTTTCATTAATGCTGGATCATTTCGGAGACCACAAATTATGCAGTATTTTCCCATTTCCTTTGTTTTTTCCATGGTCAATGATTCTATGCTTTAGTTTGGTCACAGGTTGACAGGGTACCTAAATCAGCAGAATGAATGCCTCAGTGTCTAGAATGTAGACAAAAGGGCCTCATCCAGCTCAGGTTCCAACCTGAGTAAGAAGGTGCTTATTCTGTAGACCTAGAATTCACGCCTGCCTAAAATCTACTCCCTAAAGCCTAGACAGGTCCAAGCAGCTGAAAACTCCAAAGCCCAGCTCTCATATTCCATTTACAAGTTGATAAGAATGTTGGAAGATGTAAAAAATATTGTTTCTCAGTAGCACTTATCTGCAGAAAATTTATCTTTAGCTCAAGTGTGCACACACACATCAATCGTACCAATGAGTTACACAGAAAAAGTGGACTCTTCACCTCTGTCCTGCTAATCTCACTGTCCTACTCCCCAGAGTCAACCACAATCAACAATTCACTCTTTTAGGTTTATTTGCTGTACTTGCTTCATTTCAGTAAAAAAAATAAAATAAAATAAAAACAACAATAACAACAACAACAAAAAACTATACTGCTATTTTCTCACTTAGCATTTTTAGACACTCTTCACCTCTGCCCACTTTTCCTTCCCTATCCTCCCAATATAACTAGCTGCATCTCACCTTTTAGTTGTGTCAATATTGAGTGTTTTATGACTATGTAAGTAAACATGGCTCATACAAACTTAATAGGTATACAGTTTATTAACTACCACATGTTTTTCACTTTTTATTTGCTTTTCCTTGGTGGCTATCTTGTTTCTAATAGCTCTATTAGATCTTCCATTGCATCGTTTTGTAGCTCTTTTTTCCCCTAAATGCTCAATTATATATTAGAGTAACTGTCAGTTCTCTTTAGTTCCTAAAGAGTGTCTCAGTGGAATCTCTTTCTTCCTTCACTGCAGGAGATCATAAAAACATGAGGATTCACATACAAGACACACCCCACAAGTAGTTAGAACTGAATAAAGCAAGACAATACTAGCATATATCATGGCAAACTGACTTGAGTGAAAGGGAAGCGTTTCTAAAACTTTCTGGGCCAGGAGAAGGGAACAGTAGGAATGGGATGGGGAACAGAGATCACTTTAAAAAAAATGCCTAATAGATGTGATTTTTCAATAGAAATATTGGCTCCAAAGGAAATTCATTTACAATTCAGAATCTTAGACAATCTCAGTCAATCTCAATGTAAATGGCAGAAATACAGAAAATGGAAGAAATCTATTTTCAGAAGCCAAAGACTTTTTTTTTTAAACCTTCTTTTCTTTAATGTGTTCCCACCATATAAGTGGGTGGGAGAAACAAGAAAGGAGGCACAGGATCTGGGAAACCTGGAGATGAACACAGGAAGAGGGTGAAGAAAAGTGCTGGGATGACATTGCGGAATGTGCACTTGCTGGGCTAAGGCTGTCTAATCTGGCCACTGGCTGCCTTCTCCTCTCACATCTCTTCTATTGTTCTATTCTTTTTTCCTTTACTTTCTTTGTGGTTTTAACTTTGTTTTCCACATTTCTAGTTTTCTTTTGTCACTATGTCAATCATATTCTAAGATTCTTAGACTTTCTACCCTGTGCTCCTTTTTCATAGTATCTTGCTCTTATTTTTAATGAACCTAATACTTTCTCTCGTCTCTTCAAGGTAACCTCTACTCTTCTCTGTATAATCTATTTGCTGTAGGTTCCAGTTTTTTCTCTTTTGTCCTGACATTTCATTTTAATTTTGGAGGATTAAAGGAAGATTAAAGGACAATTTCTATAAGCTGAATTATTTCTGCTAGAAAAATAGAGAAGTACTTTGAGTGCTCCTAATTTTCCCCACATTTAATATCCCACATTATTAAAAACAGAAAATTCAAGATTCTTTAGAAAATCAAGTAAGGATGAATTATTTCTAGACATTAGTTTAATTCAATTATTTAATAATTAATGATGGGATAGTTGTAATTAAATTTTGAAAATATTCTTAAAATAGGAAGATGGGAGGAAAATTTTAAAATAAACTTGTTAACAAGGAGAGTAAAATGTAAAAGTGAATACATAAGTTAGATAATTGTTAAATAGATAAAGTTAATTTTAAGCTAAATTTTCAGTTATTTTATGATATAAACAGTATTTTCTCATTTGAATTATATTATCATTATTTTCCTATTCTTATATAACTTTACTTCCTTTTGAGCCAGTATACTCATGTTGAAATAAATAAAATAAATTTGCCTGCAACAAATGTCTTAATTAGAAAAATGACCAAAGTTGGTCACAAATCACAGAATAAAACGAACTGAATACAGTTTGTTTCATTGACTATTATAATAAATCTTGATGTTTTTCACCTAACCACTTTCTCCTAGATGCCTTTTTAGGAAGCCTCATGAAAGTCATAAAAGCAAAATGAGCAGTAGAACAATGATTTCCATGTTCATAACACAGATCTGTTCATTGTCAATTTCTTGAATATCTTAATGGATGGCATTTTCCAACAGTCTGAGGGTGCTTAGTTCCAACTCCTCTTCGTTTATCAAACAGACCTGGGGCAATCTGTCCATACTTTCAGATAAGGATGTAAATACTTTAGATTGCAAGGTGCCATATCCCACTTGAAACATAATTCATATGGAACAGTTACTGCCAGATTAGAATAGCAAAGGGTTTTATACAGATACAAAAATCACCTGAAGAAATGATTAGGCCAGGAAGGAGAAAGTGCTTACCTTTGAAATAAAATGATCATGTATAATGAAAATCAAACCATTTATCAGAAGTCAATAAATATATATTCAATGCATCTATGAATATAAATTCATAAAATGGTAATTACCACCTTTGAACTTCCTTGTAACTTACTTTGGTATATTATTTTTAGCAATTTAGATATTTTATGTGACAGAATTATCAAATTTATTGCACAATGGGGCCAGGCCCATAATAAACTGAAGAACTAAATTTTATGTAAATACGACTCCGTTATATAATATTTGAATTCCCAATAATTTAGGAAAAAGTGAACTAAACAAGCCAACACATACACTCATTCATCTAATATCACTGAATTTTAAGTGGGCTTTTATATGTGCCAAGTACTATGTAGAATGCTAATGAATCCTGGTGAACAAAACAGGCATTGCACCTGTCTTCCTTGAGTTCATTCTGAAATTGAGGAAATAATCACTAAACAAAAAATCACTAGAATAACAACTATAAAATTATTATGTTGAGAAAGACCTTAGAGGAAAATGATAGCATAGAGTAATTGATTAGAAGCCACCTTTACAATTGCAAGATCAGCTGCCTTCTTTATTTTAGGTTACCACTACATGTATGTAGTACATATTTATATTGCTTGTGTGGAGTTGGTACATGTACATAACACATCCCAACAACTTTTTTTTCATCTTGTGTCCCCCCCCCACTCCTTCCCTTTATCATCTTCCATAATTTAGCTAAATTTTGGCAATGGCCTCTATGTCCATCAACAGAAGAATTGGTAAAGAAAATGTAGTATTTATATACCATGGAGTACTACTTTATCATAAGGAAAAACTTGAGTCATTTGTAGGAAAGAGGATGCATCGTAGATCATAATGTTAAGTGAAATGTATCAAACACCCAAGGTTAGATATCACATGGTTTGTCTTATATAAGAAACTCAGAGTAAAAACAGAGAGTAAAATAAAAGACAGATACTAGGAAATAGGAAGTCATTCTCGCCTTCTTTAAAGACATTACACACATGTTGAATCTTGAGGATCAGGCATAGTCTAGAAGAAGATCAAAGGGCCCACATGGTGGCCAATGGCATCTGGGTCAATGGACTGTGCCTCATTAATGTTTGTGACATTTTATCAACATTCACAAAGTATTCACAGAACAAAATCTAGCAGGTACTAGTACTAGCATCTTTACTCTTTTTCACAAGATTACATGCCTTTTTTTTACAGGTATACGAACACATTTTTCTTTTATTAATGACTTGAATTTTAAAAAATTAAATAAAATAACTTCTTTTATCCACTCACTCACAGTTATTAGCAATCTCCAATAAAAACTTCACATAATTACCATTTTTACCTTGAGTAAAGGTTTCCTGAGAAACGTAAGGCCTAAAAAGGGATTTCATACATATTTTTTTCACCAGTCAGGTAATATTACAAATATGCTTAGGTGGGGATTAGTTTTATGATTCATAATAAAAATATTCTCAAACTTGTAACACAAATATGATTATCATGTATTGGCCTCAATTTTTTTCCATGAGGTGCACTTCCTTACACCCAATTTAAGAACTTGTAGAAGATTTTATTACTTACAGTTCAAGTGTGAAAATCGTGGACTAGACAGGAAACGACTGTGGTTCTGCCAAGAGGATGAGTGATCTAACCCATGAGTGTGGGAACCTTGAGGGAAGGTTTTGTCATCCTAAAAAAAAGACAGCATGCATTTCAGTTCAGTCATTTCAAAACATAAAAACTGAGAGTCATTCAAATGCATTGAAGTTGAATCTGAACCTTAATATCCAAGTTAGATTTTATTTGCACAACTTACAACAATTATAGTCCTTTAAAAAATAAAAACGTGCATGTGAGAGAAAACATTTTAAAAAAAGAAGTCATTAATTGCTATGGAAGCATGACATATTTCTTTCCAGTCTTTTTTCCCCTCTGATTAGAATTTATAAACATGTTCTTAAAACTTTGTTCATTACTTTTACTTTATAAATAGCTTAAAAATAATGAAATTCTAACTTTTAGCTCAAGGATTACTCACAATGCTATCCAGTAGATACACTATGCTCTACCTAGCCGTTATTTTACTTGGCATTTAGGTTATTTCCAATGTTTTACTACTATAAATAACATTATGAGAAGTATCTTTAAATATATAACCCTTCTATATTTAGGTCTATTCTTTATGATGCATTCTTACATGGAAATACTGAGTCAATAAAAGCAACCTGATGTTTTTAAACACATTTAGCTGGGCAGCCTTCTATAATGATTTTACTACTCCTCTAACCCATTCAACAAATATTTAATACATGAATGAAAATGAGTATATAAAATCTCTCTCTCCTTACATATTGCATGAATGCCTCTTTCTCCCCAAACCTTTCTGAAAATGTGGATTACAACCCTAAGTAATATTATTAATTAATAGATTAAAACAGGTGATTTAAGAAACAGTAAAATTGCACTCTTGTCTTCTGAATGTTTCCTAATTATTCACTACACCTTTTTTGTTTATTCATTCCACAACAATTTTTTTGGGTACCTTCTATGTGCTGAGCAAAGGATAAATAAGACTTTAGCATAGTCAAGAAATTTTCCAAGCTTACATAGAAGAAAGGTGTTAAACAAATGTACTACATCAAACATGGTATTCTTAAAAGCTCTCATGATTGCTATAAGAATAGTAAATAATAAGAACAACCAAACTTAGATGGGAGGTCTAAGAAGACTTGCCAAAAGATAATATTAAAGGTAATACGTGAATGCTGCATGTAAATCAATGAATTAAACTGATGGCAACTTATGGGTGGTAGGTAGGAAATTGGAAGGGAAAGTGGGGAAGCAGGGAATGATGTTGCAGTCTTAGGTAAGTGCTGAGACAGAAATGTTTGCTGCTTTCAAAAAACTGAAGGAAGGCCTCAGTCTTAACCACACTGAGCCTGAAAGACATGATTTTGTGAGGAGGGTGAAGGTGATGTTTAGGATTTCAGATTTTATGTTTTTCTAGAGGCAATCAACAGGCAATCAAGGGTTTTAAGAAGAATGATAGGCTCTGATTTATACTTTGCAGTGCAAATATTGATGATTATAGTTGACAAGGTCAACTATGGGATCTAAAGAGGGGGAGGAATCAACAATGTTACAACACCTCTGTGGGCCAGAACTTAAGACAAAAGATAAAACAAATGCACCCACATACTTCCTAAGGATAAACACCAGAGGTTGATATTCTAAGTATGTATCACCACCTTGAGGAAGCCAGAAGGAGCCACTAACCCAACCTCTACAGGAAAAACTCGTTCCATATTCATGTTCCCTTGCTAAACTCACTTCCCCATTTGATCCCCATTTAATCAACTTTACCTGAGCAGTTATACTCCTAATCTTATTGGTTGACCACAGTTCTGTTGTACCTCATGCCCACCTTGTGATTCCCATTTTTTCCAGCTTAGATCTGCCTCACCTAAAATCCCTAGAAAAGGCAGGGTCTTTGGTAACCCACTTGGGACCCCTTTGTCTCTCTCTCATACAGAAGCTTTCTTTCAATATTAGGCTCTAAAAAGAAAAAAAAAAAGAGAGAATGCTGCCAAAGATTCTACATGAAATAATAATGGGTTGGATGTATCAAAAAGATTTCTCAGAACATGGGTGTGACTTACTGAAAGGCAGTATGTAATATGGCAATCTGATGAATTAGTTGTCATTCTATGTACTGAGCATAAATTTTATATTTCTATTTGTCACATATGTTATATGTAACTGCAAAGAATGGCCAGAAAGAAAAAGCCATACACACACAAGACCAACTTACTCTAAGCAAAATACATGTATATAATCCTTATGTAGCTCAAAATCCTAACTCTCAGGTACCAAAAGAGAGTTTAGGTAAACAAATATACCTAACAAAGAGTCTTAAAGACACTGAGGTTTTTAATCAGGTGATTTTCTAGATCTAACCCATTATGGGGATTTCATGGCAACCTGGGAGCAATTCACTATAAGATTTCTACGAAGTAAAGGATATATATTGTGTTTTGAATTTATTACAGCAACTGTTAAAGAATGAACTGATATGAGGAAGTTCAAGTTCATGTCAGACAGCTATTAACTGTGGCTCAGATGTGAAATATTAAAGGCCTGGATAGGGTGGGAAAATGCATAAATGGAAAGGAGGTTAGAGTCTTGTAGTCACAGGGGGCAGGCTTTTAGGAGGTGGCTGAATATACAGTTTGTGATTGATTCAAGGTCTAATGCTGGGAATAAGGGTGTGAGTGCTACACTGGCCCTAGAGCAGGCAGCCCGCATACAATGTAAGGGACAGAAAAAGGCTCTTCTCTCTCCTTTCTCCCTTGCTTGCTTTTGCTCTTCTACCACCATGAACTGTTGTCCCTTGGCCATGTGCCAACCTGCCTTGCAGCCAGCAGATTATGAACTGAAACCTCTACAAACTGTGATTCAAAATAAAACATTCCTCCTTAAACCATGGGTGTCAGGTATGTTGTCTCAGCAATGTAAGAAAAGTAACTAGGACAAGTCTCAACCTGCCTTAGAAACCCCACTGAATCATGGTGTAGACTTGAAGCATGAAAGAGAACAATGTGAATTGTTTCCTACTAAAAGATAATTTGATGATTAAGGGCAAATAAAAGAAAAGAAACACATATTTTGCTCACTGAGCCTTGAACTGAGAATGATAGTGAACAATAAGAGTAGAGATTTAAATCTGCACATCATGTTAGAACACAGAGTATAAAGACAGCCTCAAAATGTGCCTGCTAGTCACTGTGAAAATCAGTGTGGGGATTCCTCAAAAATTATGTCCCATTTAAAACAGCTATTCCCTTCAAAGTGTAAAGAGTTAAAAAACATCATACCACAGTGATATATATGCACCCATTTTTATAGAAACACAATTTATAATAGCTAAATCTTGGAAACCACTCAAATGCTCATCAACCAAGGAATGAATAAAATAGATGTGGTCTTTTTATACAATGGAGTACTACTCAGCTATTAAAGAAGAATAAACTGGAGACTTTAATAGGTAAATGAATACAACTCAAGACCATACTCATAAGTGAAATAAATCAGACTCAATGTGTCAACACATGTGTCTCCCTAGTGTGAGAAGCTGAAAGAGTAAAATAGATCCAAAATGTACAACAGATATTGTGAAGTGGGAAGAAACTGTTCAAAAGGAAAGACAACTGGGACAGGGAAAAGGGGAAAAAAGATAATTAAGATATAATTCAGTGAACTAAGAGAAACTAGATATACTATTAGTTTCTCTTAGTTCATTGAAAAGTTTGTGCTAACATTGTTTGGACAATTTTTCATGCCTCTATCTTGTACTCTGATTAACTTCTTTGAAGATAATAATATGCAACACATTAACCACTGTTACTCTCTTATCTTGTTTTCAAATTTTGCTTTTTTTTCTGTTTAAAATTTTAAAAAACATGCCTGCTAGAGTAAGGGTAAAAAGAGATTTAAATACTTTTCACTGTTCCCAAAAAATGATTTTACATTTTAAAACAAAATCAGCTGGTATCGAAACATATGTTATATACTTCTTGTATACAGAAAAAGAACAATTTATATTGTTAATGATAAAACCAGCTTCCTGGTATATGATGATAAAAATATGGTCTGACACATTTCATTCCTAGCAAATTTGGAAAATATAAGAAAACATTAAGAAGGTAAATGATCCAACAAATTAAAAATACTCCACTAATCTAATTTAAGGTACATTTTCTATTTCTTATTTTAAATACCTTTTTATATTGAGGCCACCGTACGTTAAGTTTTCTTTCTTTTCTTCTCCTTTCCTCTTTCCTTGCACTGGGGGACTGAACCCAGGACATGGCACTACCAAGCATACACTCTGTCCCTGAGTGACAGCCTCAGTCATTCCTAGTTCTTTCAAATAACATTATATATGAGAATTTTCTCTACAATCATCATCATTGTTATTGTAAATCATAGTTTATTGTACTGATCTATTTTTATAAATTCAAGGTTAATTTCAGTTTTTTCTATAGTAAGTAATCATTTCATACACATCTTGGTACAACAACCTCCTCAAATTTTATTTACTTGATGTATGTTCCTAAAGGTATCATTAGTAGATGGCCCATTTTAAGATTGTTTATATTCATTTCATCTAATATGAAGCTTATAAATATAGTTGTTCATAATATCCTCTAATTTTTCTTTTAATGTCAATAGGAGCTCTAGTAAAGTCCTTTTTTCATACCCAACTTTTTAAAAAATTTAAACAGAAATAAAAGTAAAACAGTTTCAAAACTGGCTAGCAGGAGAGTAACAACAATAATCAAGACATTGCATATTATTATATTCAGAGTAGTTGTAAAGAGTACAAGATATAGGTATGAAACACTGTCTAGAAAATTATTAGCATAAAAATTTCCTCTCAGTGAACCAAAAGAAACCAGCTATATAACTTGTGTTTATATATTTTTCCCCTTTCCTTTCCTTCCTTTCCCCTTTCTCCCATCATAGTTTTTCTCTTCTTTTGAACAGTTACTTCTCACTTCACAATATCCATTGTACATTTTGGATCTTGTTTATTCTTTTAGCTTTTCACACTAGTGAGACAACATGATGTTTACATATGTGGGTGTGGTTTATTTCACTTATGAGTATTGTCGAGTTGTATTCATTTACCTATAAAAGTATCAAGTTTATCTTTTTATGGCTGAGTAGTATTCCACTGTAAAACACACACACACACACACACACACACACACACACACATCTCTTTTTATCCATTCCTCTGTTGATGGTAATTTGGGTTGTTTCCAAGATTTAGTTCTTACAAATTGTTCACATAGGTGTACATATATCACAGTGGTATGATACTTTTAACTCTTCTGGAAAGATACTCAAGGGGAATAATTGGGTCAAATGGGAGCTCTAATCCTAGTTAAAGAAATCTCCACACTGATTTTCACAGTGTTTGTACCAGTTTTCAGTCCCACCAACAGTGGAGAAAGGTTTCTTTTTCCCCACAGCCCCACCAGCACTTGTTATTGGTTATTTTCTTGATGATAGCCATTTTTTCTGGAGTGAAATGGAATCTTGGTGAAACCAACATAGTGAGAATGGCCCTACTTGCAAACCTGCTATAGAGATTTAATGCAATCCCAATCAAATACCATTAGCACACCTCAGAGAACTAGACAAAACATTCCTAAAATTCTTTTGGAACCAGAAGAGACCTAGAACAGCAAAAGCAATTCTGGACAACAAAAGTAAGTTAGGGAGCATCACAACCCATGACCTGAAATTATACTACAAAGCTACTGTGCTAAGATCAGCATGGCATTGGCAAAAAAAAACCAAACAAACTGAGGATCAGTGAAACAGAAGAAAAGATGCAAACACAACTACAAACACACTAAACCGTAATATCTTTGACAAAGGAGCCAAATAAATGGTGCAGTAAAAACTGGCTTTTCACATACTGAAGACTAAAACTAGATCTACGTCTATCACCATACACTTAAAGTCAAATAGATCAAAGATCTAAACATTAAAATAGAAACACTAAATATACTAGAAGAGAAAATAGGTAGAAATCTTTAAGATGTAGGTGTAGGCAGACTTCATAAACAAAACCCAGACTGCACAGAAAATATGACAAACAATCAACAAATGGAATCTCACCTTATTAAGAAGCTTTTGCACAACAAAAGAAATCAACAAAGTGAAAAGACAACCCACAGAGTGGGAAAAAATTTCAGCCAATTGTCCCTCACACAAAGGACTTCTATCTAGAAGATAAAGAACTGAAAAACCAGGCCCATTCCCAAATTCAAAGACCCAACCCAAAAATGCCCATCCGAGATGAATATATGTTTCTCCAATGAAGAAATACAAACAACAAATAAATATATGAAAAAATATTCAACATCACTGGTCATTCGAGAGATGCAAATTAAAATAACACTGAGATTCCATCTCATCCTTAATATTGGACATGTGTATTTTTTTCCCTAATTATTCTGGCTACAAGTATTTAAATTTCATCAGTTCTTTTCAAGGAACCCAGGTGTAGTGGATTGGTAACTGGTGGTCAACTTAAACAACAGCTGAACTGAATCAATGTGGTACTGAGTGTGGATGGTCCACCTGAGGACTGCTGCCAGAATAAAAAAAGAGAGACTTGGAGAGAGAGTGGCATTGTGGGTTCTCCTAAGTGGCGGTGTTGTTGTTTGGAGCCACTGGTTCTCCTGGAGGAGCCTGTCATGCTCCACTGATATGAATTCAGCTATTATCATCAAAGGAGCTCAGTGCCTTGTCACTGAGGATGGCTTTGGGGGAACTTTGGTCCTTATTTTAAGCATCACGTCCTCGCTCCAGAGGGAAAGATGTGTGCTGTTTAATTTCCAGGAGAAGTTTGTCGTGCTGGTTTCCTGACATGAATTCCGCTGTTCTCATCATCGGAGCTCAGGACCTCATTGTTGCTGAGGATGGTTGTGGTACTTTTCTGAGGAGCTCTGGTTATTTTAGTGTCACTTCTTGCCCTGCAGAATCCTCAACCTACTGGGACAGATCCTTCACCCCACTGGCATAGACTTTCTAGCTTCCACTGCTGACCTTTGGGCCTCCCTAGCGCATATCCATATAACAGACTTGCATGAGTCATTTTCATGGGCTCTAGGCCTCCTAGTGGATTCATGGGAGGCACTGTCACAGGCTCTAGGTCTTTAGCTGGACTCACGCAGGATGTTGCTGTGGGATCCAGACGCATGGCTGGATTTCCTAGGTTTTTAGTGTTGTGGACAGACTTCCTGCACTTTCTTGTATTTAACTCTGGGTGACCATCATAAAATAATACTCTAAATTCTGTGTCCTCTATGTAATTGCTTTCCTTGCAACTCCTGAGTAAAACACCAGTTTTTGCTTATTTTTGCTATTTATCTGCTTTTTATTTCATTGATTTCTGTTTTTATCCTTTCATTTGTTTTATACACTTTGGACTTAATATGCTCTTTGTTTTTTATGTTCCTTATGAAGTTTAGATTATTGATCTTTTTTCTCTTGTAGTACACCCATTTAACGGTGCAAATTTCCTCCAAGTACTTTTTAGTGCATCTCATAAAATTTTATATAGTGTGTCTTTATTTTTATACAGTGAAATATTTCTAATTTTCCTTTGGATTTCTTCCTTAATTCATCCTTAGATTACAAAGGATTGTGTTATTTAATTTGTAAATATTTGGAAATTCCCAGGGTCTCTTTCTGTTATTGATTTCTAGTTTCACTCCACTGTAGATAAATAACATATTTTGAAAAATTGCAATCACCTTAAATTTATTGAAATTTGTTTTATCAGAGAATAGTCTTATTTATTTACCATTCAACCACTTACATATTTTTTTATACATGGAAAATGAGAAAACTTAGCAATAATGTCTTTTAGTTCTAAAATTTTGTATCTTGAAAGAACTGTTAAGAATCTTTCATATTATCTTGAAAAAAGAACAAGCAAAATTAACACTGAAATAAATACATTTGAAATAAATACAAAAATGTACTTTCATATCTCGAATTCTGTATTGATATTTGTTATGGTTTGTGTCTGGATGTCCCCCCAAACATAGGAGCAGACTTCTAGAATTTGTGATTGATTCATGGTCCAGTTCTGGGATTATGAGTGTGAGTGCTATTCCCAACATAGGGTGGGTGTGCCCTATATATAATATAAGGGACAGAAAAAGTCTTCTGTGCTCCTCTCTTTTTGCTGTTTTTGCTTTTGTTTTCTGCTGCCATGAATTGTTGCCCCTCTGCCATGCCACCCTGCCTTGGAGCCAGCTGATTATGGACTGAAACCTCCACAAACTATGAGCTAAATAAATCTTTCCTCCTTTAACTTTTTGTATTAGGTATAAACCTGTCCTTTCTTAATTTTGGGCATTAGGTATTTTGTCTCAGCAATGAGAGAAAACTAACCAAGACAATATTTAATCTATAGACTACCTATATATGTAACTTTTTCAAGTTGATGATAAATATTAAAAGAAAATGTTTATGTAATAAAAGAAAGATCTATTGCAATTTTTTTGATTCATTGCAATTTTGATAATTTCAGCTTTTGCTTTTGCTTTTTCCTAACCAATTCAAATATCTTTAGCACAAGAGTCTATTTTTATACAGTCTTAAGTCTCAACAAGCTAGGTAGCCAGAATTCTCTGTAAAAATTCTATTGCAAGAAGGGACCTGTATTTCCTAATATTTTCCCTGGGTTTCTTCCACATTTCTCTCATAATCCAGATTGTAATTGGTTTCTTAAAAGCTATTCCAACTTAACTAAATTTCTTTGCTAAACTGATATCTAGTGATTAATATTTAATGATACCACAGTATTTTTCTCTCAGGAATACTGTGAGTACAAAGTTAATAAGATAAATGATATTTAATTTTTGAATTTTAATTTATCTAAACTTTTCCCTAGGGCAAAGGAAAAAAACACATATGCATTTCTCAATCTGTAGTAGAAATGTTTTCCTGGATCTGACTCTCATCAATGTACCATCTTTCCTTTTCTGCTCCACTCTAAATTCTCAATGTTCCATCAGTGGTTAAGAAAGTGTAACATTTTCCTCGGCATACTTCATTCCTGCTTGAAAGTTCAGTCACAGCAGATTGTTTATTTAAAGGCTGCACTTCCTATCTCAGTCCTACATGAATGCTATTTCAGATTTCCACATTTGTGTAGTGGAGGCTTTGATTACTTTCATCTACCAACCCTCCATTTACCCCTACCAGTGCCACCTGCATTAAGGAACTTAGTGAAGATCATAAATGATCATTTCTTGACCAAAGAAATTATATGGTGGTAGTTGAGTCACTGTAAACTGCTGCATTCTTAGTTTTTTCCATATAAAAAAGTAAAGTGCCAGACCAGATTATCTCCAAGATCTCTCACAACTAACGATGCATCACTTTTATTCAACATTTTTATCATTCTAATCAATCTGGACAGAACTCCTGAAAAGCTGGTGTATCTATTATTACCATAGGAAATCCAAACTGATTCAGCAATACTATAAACCCAAAAGATTTGTCCACCAGAATAATAGAATCATGAAAGTACTTGCTAGATCAGCCATTTGAAGTTATTTGAGTAGTTTATCTTATGGTACAATAAATTTATCCCTGCTTTATTGTATAGAATTTTATATTCCTAGAAAATCAGTACTGAAGCCAGGCATGGTGCCACATGTCTATAATCCCAGTACTCAGGAGGGAGGCTGAGATGAGAGAATTACAGTGAATTCAAGGCCCGTAAAGTGGCTACAAAGTGAATTCAAGAACAGCTTGTACTACATAGCAAGACTCTGTCTCAAAAACTCCAAAATAAATAAATAAACTAATTAAACAAAAATAAATCAGTAGAGAAAACATTTTTTATGCACTTGGTATTTGTCTCCACATGACTTTAATCTATTTTCAGAAACCAAATTATTTACAGTAGATAAAAATTTATCATTAAAAGGATTCTCAGAAATTGTGTCAGTCTTAATGGCAAAGATGTGAACTGTTTTAATGATGCTGGTCTTATTGTAACTATTACTTATTCTTTTAAATATTTTAAGGTGAACAATGATTCTCTGGATATATATATATATATATATATATATATATATATATATGCTTTCTTTCTTTTTTCCTTTTTTTTTTTGGTTCCAGGGATTGAACTCACCACCTCGCATTTGCCAAGCAGGCACTTACATTGCTAAGCTAAACCTCCAGCCCCTGGGTGAATATATATTATAATGTCTATTTCTTTACTTTTTCAATCACCTTGTTGAGCAAATTATTCAGAGACTTGTGCAAGGAACTGGGTTTGATTCACTGCATAGTGGGGCTCTAGTAGGCTTAGCAATTAATATTTTCAATTAAGTAGCTATTGGGATTCCTGAATATCACTTTCGATGCATTACGATTCTCACAGTTCATAAAAAAAAAATTCTCAACATAATTGATGATCTTTTGTCTAATCTTTTTTTTTTTTTTCTGACACAAGGTCTCACTATGTAGTTCAGGCTTGCCTTGAACTCATGGTGATCCTCCTGCCTCTGCCTTCCAAGTGCTGGGATTACAGGCATGCACCAATACTCCCAGCTTTGTCTAACTTTTAAAGTACAAAATGAAATAAGTGCTCCCGGGTTTAGCTCAGTTGGCTAAGGCCCCACTCTGTAAACATGAGGTTGTGAGTTCCATCCCAGAGGCAGAAAAAAAAACAACTACAAAATGAAATGAACCAGTTAAACATTTTGGCAGCATATTAGTCTTGACCACGTCAAAACAATAAAAATGTATATATATTTCAGCATGATTTGACTGTCTACAAAGTTTTAGATGTATTATCTAAGTATTACTGGAAAAATAGCAATTAAATTTTTGTTAGGATTCCAGAAAGGCTGAAGCTAGAAAAAAAATTTTAAAAATGTTTTTAATCATCAATTTAGGGTGTATTGCATGTAACATGTATTTCTGAAGTAAAACACAAGACAGACACTGTGTGCTCTCAATGGTATACCATCCAGTAAGGCAGCATATCTCAAGATTTAATGTGCAATGACTCATATAGTTATATTATTATTTTCTTTTTTATGTTCTTAAAATTTTACCTTGCACTCTCTATACACGAGAAGCCTAAGAAATTAGTTTATAAGCACAGAGATGTATTTGCATAGCAGTTTACATACAATTTCCTATCAAAACATGGAGAAGAGTGGCTATAAATGAGATAACTGGAGACTCATAGTGGTAAAGTATCTTCAAATTTTCTCATGGTTGCTACTATTATTCCTAAGAAATAGCTGTAAAGTCACACAAATAATATACTGGTAATGTGCTTTGATAATCATTAAACTAAACACATTTATTTATCACCTACAATCTTGAGTTGACCAGGAGTTAGGTATAGTGTGCTTTAGAAATTATGGTTATAGAAGACTTAAGTCAGAAATAGCTGACTCTAGAGAGAAAGTGCTAACAGCCATTAATTGCTGTGAGCAAGGCAGAAACAAATCACAGTGAGATTCAATGAGGGGGAAATGACTTCCAGCAGCAAAATATGTATTTACATCACACACGTGTTTACATTGACCCACTATAACAAAGAACTTTGGCTGCTGAAAGTCATTATCAACACTTCCTCACCTACCTCATCTTATGCTTAACAATGTTTGTGTCTTTAAAAAGCTGTTGCATATCAACTCTTCAGTCAGAAGTTAAAAATAATGATTTTCCTTTCAGGAAGAAGAAGAATAGGAAAAATTAGGTCTTCTGTGATTTTACTAAGGTAACAAAATAGGGATTTTTTTTGGACAAAATTGTACTCCTCTGTGAATTCAGATTAGCAATGCTGTGTAACTGGCTGACTTTTGGACATTCTGTTCTATTTGAAACAGCTGGGACAGCAAGGAAGCCTGTATGTCCTTCAGAAACTCAATTAGGCTAGATGGAAAAGAGGCCATGAAATGTTTCTTTAGTCTACAGAGAGTCAGTGAAAATGTGTTAAGTTCAGCTTGGAACTGAATTCTAACTATAAACTTTCAGATTGGGCGTTGTTCAAACAGCCTGGTCAGCTTAGTGTAATATTATATTATTGTATTTTTATATTACATTATGTTCTTATAATTGTGCATCTTCTCACTACTCAAAATCTCAACAGGTTTCTAGAAATCTGATCACTGTTGTCCTGGTGATTTCCTGGGAATAAACAGCAGATCAGCTCTGGCCTTGGACTGAATGAGAACTTGATTTGCTCTATTTCTGCTAAACTTTCTCTCCATGGATGACATGGGCATGCTGGATGCATCACTGCTTTCTTACAACAGCAACAACACGACAGCTTGTTTGCCAATAAGGTTCTGATATTTCAATAGTGACTTGTCTGTTAACAGCAATATAGTCAGAGTCGTACAACTGAAAAGTGAATAAAGAACCTTTTCCAAACTAAGATGTGGATGAAACATTTCCCCTTCTGCTTTGCCATCACAAGTCTCTGCTCAAAAAAGACTCCTAAGCATCTTTCTTTCCTCTAACTACCAATGAAGTTTATAGGAACCACCTTTATTCCACCTACCCTGTGCAAAGGCTTTAAATTTCCAAGAGTTTAAATAGATTTCTCTCATTATGCTCTTCTCTTGAATCCTGAGCACAGTGCTTTAGAATTTATTAGTATTTCTTTAACTGGTAAGTTAACAAAAGAAAGTGTTTCATATAATGTGTAAGAGAAAAAAAAAGACTATTATTCTAATTATTCTTTTCTTTCTTTTTTGGTCTTTTTGAGACAGGCTCTTGCTATGTAGTTCAGGCTGCCCTTGAGTTCACTTTGTAACTCAGGCTGGTCTCGAACTCTAATTATTCTTTTTGATAGACCACGGGCTGGCAAATTTTTCTAAAAAGGGCCTGACAGTAAAATTTTAGACTCTGTAAGCTATATAATTTCCTTTGTACCACTCAGCCTTACAGTAAAGTAGTATCCAAAGGCAGCCACAGACAGTGTGTGAATGAGTATGGCTGTCATCTAATAAAATTTTAGTAGTAAGTACAGTTGGCAGGCAAGGCCGAAGCTATGGGCAGTTTGCTGACATCTGTTGTAGAACAACTGTGCAAGAATTATCTGTTAGAATTAAGATGATATAGTCACTAACCCTTCTTTAAAATCATGCCCTCTGCATCTTTATACACCTGTCCTCCACCTCCATACCCAACAGGTGGCACAGTGTTTTGGATTATGATAGTTGCAACATGATTACTTAATTAAAATGAATTCTACAGTATCTGATTTCCTGGCAACACATACAGTTTTAAGCAGAAGCACTGAACTGAAGTCCAAATAATGTATCATTTTTAAAACTGTCCTAGAAAATGTAGGAGCACTTTATAAACTGATGAAATAATATTTTATGAAACTGATGCTACATTGAATAGGTACCTTCTCTCTTCACAGTTCTAATTTCTCTTATTTATAGCAATTTTTTCAGCATATCAGTGATTAATCAGAAGAAGTACTAATTATCTGCAGAGCTAAAAAACTTTCTTACAACCCACCTAACTACAAGTTTATCTAGAAGCTGTTTTGTCTTAGTTCCTCTGAGTAATTTATTTTCATGAAAATAGTATCACCAAATAACTGTTCGTATCTACAACTAGTAAAAAGTGTGGTTCCACATTTCCTCTCCAATGACTACAAAATATGTGATATTCCCACAAGTTTCAGGTTAGATTACTGTAGCAAATCCATGCAGTCATCAATGAAATGGAAAAAGTTGTAAAATGTTTTAGTAATATTACTGTGGAACAATGCCATCATAAAATATGCTTTGTGATCCTTTGCACACTTGTACTATCTATTTGCTAAGCTTTCAAACTTGCTTCTCTCTTTGCCAAGTGTTGGCCTATCATATAAACCAGGTGTGATTTTGTCTTCAGCTGCAAATGTAATTTTAAACAGAACTTCAATAAGTTTACCAGCTGAAAATGTTAAACATTCATAGCTTTGCCATTTTCTGTTATGGAAATTGCAGTGATTTACAGCAATTTGGGTCCCACTAGACAGCATCGACTCACCTGATAGCAAATGTTGCTGTATTTGGATATAATGTTTTCAATGTTTCACTAGCATCTAGACCTCTGTTGAACTAAGAGATATGTGTTGTGTTTTTGTACTTCTGGAGAAAATTTTTACATAAGGAAATGTAATGTTACATTTGTGACTTTTACAAAGTTTAAGAGATAAGAGATCTAAACTTATACTGCAATAGAGCTGGGGATTTAGCTCAGCGGCATAAGTGCCTGCTTGGCAAGCGTGAGGTTGCAAGTTCGATTTCCAGTGGGGGGGGGGAAATATATATATGTGTGTGTGTGTGTGTGTGTGTGTGTGTGTGTGTGTGTGTGTGTGTGTGTGTGCGCGTGTGTGTGTATGTATATATATATGTGTGTGTATGTATATATATTTTTATATATATACACACACACACACACACACAGCAATAGTATACCAGTCAAGTACAAAGCTTACTAAGTCTATAACCTTACTTTTTCACTAATGAGTGAAGAAAAATAATGATTCTAACACACCAGGGTTGCTGTGAAGATTAAATATAATGGTACATATAAGGCACTTAATACCCACAAAAGCGCAATTTCATGTAGTTTGTTCTAACACATGCTCAATAATTAGTGATTATCATTAGCTCTTGTTGCCTAAACTTTGTTTTTCTGCTAATGTATAAATCTTTGCTTGAGTATATGAGACCTGATGAGAATGTTGGAGAATGATTTTGGAAACTTAAAAATTGCCACATGAGACACAGGTTTACTTCTACAGTAAATAACACCTATCTATAAAAACAAAGGTATAAAGAAAGAAAGTCATAAGAAGTCCTTTTTTCAAAAAAGCTATCAATAATGTCACATAACTGTTAATTTCTGTTGGGGATGGAGGATGTCTAGTGTGTAAGTATACTAAGGAGGACTTATGCCTTTTATACTCACTGAGTATTATATCCAATTACATTCTGGGGAGGGAAGAATCATCATGGAAATAATTTTATTTGGCTATAATTACTGGATACATAAAGTATAATGAATATTCATAAATATTAAAGTTTGTAAGAATATAAAGTGTCTTGGTTACTTTTCTCTCATTGCTGGAACAAAATACCAATGCCCCAAAGGAAGGAAGGAAAAGTTTATTTAGCTCACAGTTTGTGGAGGTTTCAGTCCATACTCAACTAGCTCCAAGGTAGGTAGCATGGCTGAGGGGCAACTGTTCATGGTGGCAGCAGTCACTAAAGACCAGCAGTCACCAATGACAAGACCAAAACAGGGCAAAGAAGGAAAACTATGCCTTTCTTCCTCCCTTATACTGTACGCCAGCTACTCATCCCTGGTGAAGTGCAGTACTCACACCACCAATCCCAGCACTAGACAATGAACCAATTGCAAATGCTAGACTCAGCCACCTCCATGACTGCATGAGGATTTGGGGGGATATCCAGACATAAACCATAACATAAGGGGAGTCAGAAAGACTATTTATTTGAGTAAGGAACTGTCTTTGAGTGCATATTTGAATATAATGGAATCTCTCTAGGTCAATGTTTTTAACAGGGGTCAATTTTGTACTTCAGGAGATATCTGGCAATATCTGGAGACATTTTTGATGTCATCATTTGAGATGTCACTACTGACATGTAGTGAGTAGACTCCAGGGATACTGTTAAATATGCCATAATGTATAAGTTAGCTTCTATAGCAAATTGTGTGAAATGTGATGCTCCTGAGTTTGAGAAACTGCTCTGGGGTAAGAACTATTTAAAGCCAATAGGTTTATCATCAACCACAAATGGATATTGGGTAGGCTCGGGAATGGTATATGCTTTGTCAATATGGTCAAATTTTCCCAGTCTTCTGTACGTTGGTTCCATGTTCACAAATCATAAGATAAAGTATAGCATGGAGCTCATACACTTAAGAGAAGAATGACTGAAAATGCTAAGACCATAGTTTACAAAGTAAACTGAGTGTTACTTGACCTTTAAGGAACTTCAGTGCTAAGAGCAGCTGGGATTAACACAGAGGAGGGCAAGTATCCACACCAAGACTTTGATCATCGAAGAGACCAGAAGTTTCCTGGTTCAAGATATCTTGAGCAGTATCAATTCTCAAAGACATGGGTTTAAGAATCCATGTTTCCACTTCAAAGATAATAAGCATAATCTTCAAGGAAAATCTTTTTGTTCCACAAGGATCCTTACACCAAAACTGTCAGGCTATTTAAGTGGCTGTGGTCTTAAACAAGAATAACACTGTAAGACTAAAAATGTACATAAAGAACATTACCTTCAAGTTTTTGATTCTGTACCTGGTGTCATCTTGGCATTGCCTAAGAGAATCTCTGTGAACTCTGAATTTAGAATATCTCCCATCAATTCTTTCAGATGAACAGCAGGAATCCTGGAAAAAATGAACAAAAAAAGAGTCTATACTAGTAGATGGAAGAAAAAAAATCAGCGCTTGAACTTAGTGTAAGAATATACAGATGTGTGCACATCTATATAATCTAAATGATTACGGTCAGTTAGAAATATATATAGGGGAAAGCAAATCACAGAGAAAAAAAGAAGAAAATGGTGACTGTGGACAGTAACATAAAATATCCCATATTGGTCAGTTAGATTTTCTTTACAACTAGCCCAATACCATTCTGAAATGGCTGGTATCCATTAGTTGAAAGGAAAAAAGTTGCAGTGACAATTAGTCATCTGAACATGGTCATTAGTGACATAAAATTTTGGATGTTGTATATTGTCTTTGAAATAGTACTCGGGATCAGATATTCCTGTTAAAAGAAAAAAATGCTACTTTTAAAACTAAAGACCTTCTATGACACTTGGTTTTAATGTTCTGTTTTTAAACTTAATGTCATACTCAGTTTTAAATGGGAAGATATCTCATTTGCTTTCATAAGCACAAAAAAATTCAGGAAATAAAGTAAGAAACCAAAAATTCTCTTGGCTTTCTTTTTTCCTTTTCATTTTTTGGAAGAAGAAACATAGCACAGAATCAGTAGCCACATATTTAGATATTACTTTCATGATTTAGGGAAAAATTAGGAAAAAAAAAGGGCAACTGATTTTGGTAAGAAAAATCATCTATGGCATTTAGCACCTCAAATAGCTGTGAGGCTGTAAGGCTACTGAACGTTCACGTTGGATGGGAATTAGAATTCCAAAGTTCCCATTTTTATATGAAAAATAAAAAATGAAACTCGGAAGTTACGAGTTTTTTTGCCTAGAGCTAGGTAATCTGTGGCAGATTGTGGATCGGAACCCAATGTTATTCCTTTTCCATTTTATTAAGTACATGATACTTATATATGGAATTAAGAGAGCTTGCAGGAGGGAGGGGTCAGTGACAGAAGGGAAAGAATGAGAAGAGTGACAAGAACTTAAGGCTTTGCCTACTTGTTCACAGCCTGCTGATTTTTATAAAGTTTTAGAGATTTGAAAAATAAAATCCATCTCTATTAATCTGAAGGGTTTATAGATTTTTATCTAAGGCTATGTCTATTTGTTTTCATGACAGTGATTTAAACAAAGCAGCTTCAAGAAGTGGCAGGGGAAAGCAGAAAGAATTAGATCCATATATAGTACGAATATATTTGCTAATTAATCTTTCCCTTTCAAACTAAGGCTTCACTTTAATATACTAAAGTATAGTTCTGAATTTTGAAAAAAAAAACCTAAAATTTCATTGTAAAGGCATTTCCATGTCAATATATATATATATATATATATATGCTAGAATTGTAGATAATTACATATGTCTAATTTGTATAAATAGACTTGTAGATAATTAATTACTTAACAATTAGATAGGATCAAAATAATTATAAACCTTTCAGCAATACTAGAGAACACAATTTTTGAATTGTACTTATGAACACTGAGTTCAGTGAAGACCACCAGGGAAAAGTATGTTATCACTGGAGGTTAAACTCTATCTTTTATGCTAGTGTAAAACAGACATGTGTTCTCAGCAAGTGCCACCTATTTCAACACTGCCTCTTACTGGTCCTTTTCATTTACTTAGGTAACTTCTGTTACTAAGGAGCAAATAGGGACAGGATATGGGTATGACACAGTCCCTGCTATGCACACAGGGTTCTATATGGGTCATGGAAACTATACGGTCTTGGATTCAGGTTTCATAATTTTTATTGGGATTTAAACTGCAAAATATAATCAAATCATGAGAAAGATTCAGAATTTTAAAAATATACTGGAAACATGTGGTTTTGTCCTATTTGTATTGGTCTAGATTTCAGGATGTGTCAGCTTAAATCCTAGATCTGAAAAATGTGTAATTTCCAAATTACAAAAAAAAAAAAATGTTTAGTGTAAGGTAATTTTAAAACAATGTAGGCTTTGAGAACCACATAAAAATCACTGCTTTCAATAAATCCATATAGCTTAATCTAGCTATGTTTCCTTCCCATTGAAATAATATGTCAGATTTAAACAGAATTTCATTCAGCTATTTTTTAAGGTTTATGTGAAACAAAGTATTACATGGTTTCCAAAGAGAAAACCTCACCATTGTTAGCTTTGGCCATTTATTTATATGTGTCATATTAACTATATGGATCCTGGCAAATAAAATATAAATGCTAAAATCCTACATCCGCCTTCCTAAGGGGATTATGAAGAGGTTCTCTGGGCAGGTTCTCTGGCAGGACTGGATGACAGGGTTGTTTGCATCTCTCTTCTGTGAGGAACTTATACATTTGCAGTAGGTGAATCCACACTGGCAATTAATTGGCTTGATACTGAAATGTTTTGTGATTAGAGTTCTATCAATAAATGGCATGGGATATGGTATCTAAAACTCTGTATGGGTTTGAATTGATGTATCATAGTACAGGAATAACCTGTAAAGTATTCGAGCTCAAGAACAACAGTTTGTAAAAAAGAAGATACTTCACAAGTTAAAATTTTGCTAACCAAAAAGTTATCTATTGTCAATGCAATGGTAATTGCCTTTAATTATCAGGTTTTACTAAAACATTATTACAGCTTTAATGGGGCAAATGAACTTCTAATCCTAGGTAAAAGTCTCTATTTTCCAATATTGTGCCAACACTTAAGTTTTTTTTGCAGTCCTGACTTCACAAATGTCAACAAACTGAGAGGATGCACTGTTAAAAGTCTCTAATGTTTTTTGGTACTTCTTCCCTTCCTACAATTTTCTCTGCATATCAGGAAGATGTCAGGACCTCTGATGCAGGTAAAAAATACTGAAAGAGACAAGCCAACTTTTTCTCACCCGAAAGTCTTTGAAATCTTCCAGTAGGCTTAGTTTCTCAGGTACAGACTCCAGATGGTCCAATGCCACTCGAGTACTCTGAAAGACAAAACATGAGGAGACCAAACATTACACAGAATTCATGAATATGCTCAGAATCTAAATCTAAAAATGAAATGTTCCGTTGGTATAAGCAAATCAGGTTACAGATTTAGGGACTCAAGTAAGAAGAGATATTATAGTATTGTATTTCCAAAAATAAATACATCTTTTTAAATGAGAAAAATTATTTCCTTTCAAAAAGTATATGAGATTCATTTGCAAGACTGACTCAGATATAAAAACTCTTCTTGGATAATTGCTTTCAAGAGATAATGCCATGAAACTTTCTACAGACTATTTCATATTCATATTAATTTACAAATCTGCTTCAGTGAATATCAGAAATAAACCAGAAGATAACACTGAAAAACTGATGAATTTGCAGTTAATTATCTATACAGCATATTAGAGATTCTCAAATGTTACTGTTACCAAGAAAAGCATTCTAAACAACTATTTTAGTTGAAAAGGAAATAGGGAACAGTTTCAAAAGACAGGAGAGATATCTGAAATTAAACATTTGTGAGAGATATAGATCTGGTAGATTATAAATCAATACCTTGTTACACAATCTTTGATTAGCTGGCCCTGTTACACTCACCAATACAAACATTAAGAGGAAAAAATCTGGAAATTATTTCAAAGCCAATGTGAAATGAGATTCAGTGGAACAATATCCTTGAGACCAGAGACTATATATATAGTGTATATTATATCTGTATTCTTTGTCCTGTTAGTGCTAGATCATATAAGGAGGTTAGTTTTGGAATTTAAAGTGAGATTTAATTGTTCAGTAAAACAAACAAAAAATTATGGCTGATGCTCAGGAATAAAGTGAAATGTCCTTCAACAACAAAGACATACATTTGTGGAGCTGTAGGGAAGTTAGTGGTTACTTGATATACCATGTGTTCTCTGATGTCTGCCATTTGAATGATGCTTAACCATGGACTCATAGTATGTCACTTTTGGAAGGAAACAGTTAAAAACCTGTGTTTCCTTTTTCATCTCAATTCCTGCCATGAAGACTTCAGAGACCACAAGCTCCAGAAGGTATAGCTGCAAGACAGGAGAAAGCAGCCTGCACTACCAGACTTCATTTGAGGGAGACAACCACCTTTATTTTGTTAAGCCATAAGATTTAAAGGTTTATTCCATATTAATGTGATTCAGTTTTAATTATCACAAATAATATTTATACCAAAAATTAATATCAAAGTAGACTAACCAGGTAATAGTAGACTAATCAGCTAATTTGTCTTTTTAGCAGGTAGGGATCTAAACTGTATCCAAGAATATTTTTCCCCCTCTCAGTATGAGTTCAGCTTTTTCCCCCTCATGCTTTGAAATCCCCTATCTCCCTCCAAAAGGTGTCTTTTATCTGACACCTCCAACCCTGAGCCTCACTGATTTATCCAGAGCATATATTTCATGTCTCCCACAGGATTTAGATGTAGGCACTGATGGATACAGAAAGTTTAACATTTTTTTTATTATGGATACTTTTGACATATTCATTTCCACCTTCTTGTTCTGTAGTAATTGTACCAATTATTTCAAGTCAAAAACCTTTCTGGAATTCTCCAAAATGCAAGATACTTGCTGTCCAGTGCCAAAAGAATTATCTCCTTGGTAAGCATTAGGGCTTTACCTTTTTAGTTACCTTACCACTTTACAGTGTTCTGAGACCTGGAGATCTAGCTTTCTTCTAGTTTGTCACATATTAATTGATATTTTCATTTCTTCCTAAGTTTATTTTTGTGATGTGATTTTAGAGAGAAGGGTATGAACACTCTTATTTCACCATTTTGAGTAGAAAATTGTATGGACTTTTTCTTCAAGTTCATGTACTTTTCTATTGTCCATTTACAGGATTTAGGTTTTTGTTCCTTCTGCTTAATGTTTAATATTATCATTAGTTCTGTTGAATGTACTCACACTATATGTATTTTAAGTGACTTAATTTAACCTTTTCATGTGCAGGAAAGAGTCATCGGAATGATGTGTTTCTTCGTATCAGCCACAAAAAGTGTAACGGAGAGTAGGTTGTTTTACCCACTGCCTTTACTATATTTATTTAAATAAATAATTACATATTTCCTAAGAAGCATCCTGTCCTGTCCCTTGAACAATAAGATACAAATAAGACAATAAAATACAAAGTAGTTTTTTTCTGAAGGCAAAACTGCATGCACTGAATAAAATTCTTTTCATCAACACAGACTCTAAGAGAGCTGTAGAATTCACATTTCAGTTCCTTTTTTCATCCCATAATTTTTCTCAATCAGAAACAATTCTCTGAACATGGGTTAAGTATGTTAAAATCATTTTAGTAACAAAATAAGTAAAAAATTTCTTTCCCTATTACAAAGCCAGCATGTTATGCAAATATTGTTGCTCAAAATTTTCAACAAACCATGGACAGGATGAAAGTATTTTTTTGACTGCATGTGCTCACATACTAATTTATTTTGAATATTTTTTATATTTTACATATATAATCAAATCACTACATTTTAGTAAATAATCTTGAAAACTTCTTGATTTATTCTTTCTTTTTTTTTTGTATGTACATACATGCATAGACTTTAGAACACGCGTATTTCTAATTTTCTTCTAGTGTGAGACTGGCTAGAGTTGTAAATAGACTCTTACCACACTACATGTCAGTTCAAAATATTTTATTTTCAAAACTAGAAGTACTACAGGGACAGGATCCATATGGGGAGACAAACATTGGAAAGTAAGAAGAGTTGTTTTTCAAAGACTCCATGAATATTGTACCAGTTCATAAGGGAAATATCTCTTGTCAAGTCAGGGAAACTTGTAGTTAGTTTTAAGTTGGTCAGTATTTTCTACCTTATGTTACCTGCTGCTTTAAAGGGATAGACAACTCTCTACTATTGGAATTAAGTAGGCGATTATTCCAGTCATTTCAGTAATGGAATTAGCAAATGATAGAGTGCTTAATTAATTAATTTTCTTAATTCAGTTTTTTAAAAATAAGTAAATTAGAGGTGTACAAAAAGATTTAAAAATGTTTCTTTTCTGAAAACATTAAGATATACTAAATTTGATAACAAATTGAAGACAAAGAAAAATTTACTGACACTTCATAAAAAGCAAATACATTGAGTGCATCTGGTTTATCACAGAGGCTTCAACAGCTGGATTTTCCTGGCCTGGAAACATTTGCAAAGTGGAGGATGCCTTCATCTTACTCCTATTGAGGAGCATGATGAAAGACTGAACTGCAAAAATGTAATTCAAAATTGAAATATATTTTAACATAGAAAAAAATTTTTAAAAATTGAATTATATTATAATCTGCTTCCTAATCATCACATGCTATGTGAGGTGGACATTACTGTTATCAGCATTATAGAGATTAGATAACTGAAAATGAGAGTTCAAAAAATTCTTCACATTCATGAAATGGCAAAATTGGTATACAAATACAGGCACTGAAAGTTTGAAAATGGCAAAATTCCTATTATAAAAGTATGATCATGGCAAATCAAGTTAAAAGGAAGAAGTGACCAGAAGCTGTAACAGTGAGTGCTTTATGAAAATTCCTAACCTCTCTCTAGTTTTCAATTCTTCAAACCCTCCAATAGAGTTGGAAGATATGTCCTTGATGGGCTTATTCTGTTAGCGCAGTTTTAAGATGAAATTGTGAGGAATTTTTCTTGCCAGTGCTGAGCAGTCTGGGCTAAGGACCTTGTGTCCAAGCACACATATGCACACACAAAAACAAGCTTGGATAGCTCTTCTGTTGGAGAGAGGATGCTATGCTAACTGCAAGAGGTTTTATGATACTCTTTCTATCTATTTATTTATTTTTGTAAAATATAACACAAAACAGTGTCGGGCAAGATGTACCTCAAATAAATGATGGATGAGTGAAGACAAAGGCAGAGTTATTATGTTCTAGTAAACATATGGACCTCCACCTCTTTATTAAAACTCACAAATCAGAGCTTGCTGTCTCATTTATTTTCTCTGGACTAAGGGCAAGATCAAGGGGGTAGAAGCAAGAGTAAAATTTAGAAATCCTGTCTATTAGGCCCTCTGGCTTTTGCACCTACAGAAGCATTCAGATATCTGTTGACAAGGGCAAAGAATAAAGTGCTGGTTTTACTATTCCAAAATGTCAACACACAGCAAACCCCTATGTGGAGCAGTGGAGCGATTTGTACTAGTCTGCAGTAATTTTTTCTTTGACATGCCTTTGTTTCAAACTAAAGGGAAATTGCATAATACAGTACAACAATATAAGTAGCAGCAATTAGGAATTAAGAAGGGGAATATATTGCAATTCTTAGATTGCTGTCTCCTGTGGAGAACACTTATGGAACAAATTTAGCCACAGGCATATTTTATTTTACATTATTTTATAATACAGTATTTTCTTTGTAAAAACCCACATCTATTTACTTTCTTAACAACATATAGCACATACAATTTTCTTATAATGCTACTAAAATTATAAGTATTTTGAGGTTTAGATGATAAAGGAGATGCTAATTTTTTTATTTTAAAAATAAATCTCTACTTTTTTGGCACAATACATGTTAAACAAACGAGGCTATAAGCAGTTTACTTAGGTTCAAAAATATAATCCTATTTCATTTGGAAAGAGATCCACTGCAAAACTTTCCTGACAAATGGTTGAAAGGTGGTGAAAGGACCCAAGTAAACATATTTCAAGGAGAAGAAGGCTGAGATCATAAAAAGGAGACACTGTATGCTTTGCACTGGTGGTGATTCAATACAGTACAGCCGTATTGGCTTTCAAGGGACCCTGCTTCCCACTAAACTGTCTAAGACCCTCAGTGGAACAAATTGAATAGTAGCAGAGAAAACGCCTGCCAAGTCCTACATTGTTGATGCACATCCTTCGAGAGTCCCAGTGAAAAGTGTTGTGTGAATTTCTTGGAATATCAGAAAAGTCCACTATTTATAGACTATGTACTTTAAGAGAGTGAATTCATACAACCACTTAGAGGCGTTTAATATGTGTCTTGGAGTGAGAGGACACACAGGCTTGTTAAATAAAAATGCCAGTGAACAGAGATCAGTGCCTACATTCAGCTTAAAATCTAGAAGAATTTTTGTCAACAAATTCTTTTTGTCCTCATATAACAACTTTCTGGCCAAAAGTGGTAGATTTCCTTTCAAAAGTTGTGAAACTTGAGACAAGTTAGTCTATCTTCATTAGAAAACTTGAGTACAGAAGGCTTTCTAGGTATTTTCCAACATTCATTCATACTATTTTTTTTCCAAGAGAAGAGCTATTTGAAATACTTGTCTTTCTAGGTTATTACTCACATATTACTAGACATAATCAAATTATAAATTGAAGTAAAGCTCGTATATTGTTATCTTAACAAGAAGCAGTGTTCTCTCTAAATGAATGAGTTAGGGTTTTTTTTTTTTCCAGTAAGAAAACACTAGGAATGAGTTGAAAATAAAGGAAGACAGGTGAAATACACATTTCTCTTTTCTAGAGATTCTGGACATTGTCTCCTTAAATATCATTTATTCTACTCTCTGATTTAAAGGAAAAATAACATGGGAAAAATGAAGAGTAGTTTAGCGTTCCATATGTGAGGAACAATACATTAAGTGCTCATAACCTTATGAGGAATTTGAGATCTATAATCTGTTTAATGGAAGTCAATTTATTTCTTTAAATTGGAACTAAAATACACTTGCAAGGAAAGAAAGTAACAACCACAAATCCAAACTTAAACCAAATCATGTTAATGATGGGAAAACATTATAAAGAAAGGCTTCCTGGAAGAAATGGGAGTGCAGTCATTTCTGCTATGGTAGTAGGTAAAGGCAGAGCAAACACCAGTCTCAGGTGTTCCCAGCTGATTCATGAAAAACACTAGTGAGAGGACTGGAAATCAGCACCCCAGATGAGTGGAGAGCTATAGTTCCCATAATGCTACTTCCTTGTGTCTCGTGGTATAGAGAATATCACTTTACCCTGCCCTTCTAAGCTGCCACTTTCAATTTGTAAAATGAAGATGAATAATCAAGGGTCTCTATTATCCTACATTCACAAGGTATCTGAGATTATTAAGTGAAAGAGTGAATGTGAAACTTTCCAAATGGCATATAAAAAAAAATGCTGAATATCTGAGGCATTAACAACTTCAGCAACTTTTAAAGAAAAAAGAGCTCAGTGATAACCTAAAATTATAGCTAATAAAAATAGGTCAATAGAGACCAAAGCAGATGCAAGGTGATCTTAATAAAAACTATACACAACTTTAGAAACGCATTTTTCATTCAACCCATATCACCTAAAATACAAAAGAAGGCTAATGACTATAAATTACTTCTATACATAATACTCCCTCCAGGCTCCTTATTTGGTTGACATCTTCCTCCCCAGTGCTGGGTATTTTTAATCATATAGGCAATTTGAAAGAAATAAAGAGTACCCATATACCCTCCACTTAGATGCTACTAACACTATTGTATTTGTTTTATCAATATAAATCCACCTATCCATCTCTGTCCTTTAACTAGTTTACATTTTGGATGTGTTTGGAAGGATGGCACTTCTCCACCTATTTGAGTCTGCATCTAACTAATTCTAGTTCATTATTTTTTTGAAATGCAAAATATGTGAGGATATGCATGAATCTTGAAGGAACTGGTTTAACTTTTATAATGTTTCATACTGTAGCCCTGCCATTATTTCTTCAGAGAAAGTTCCCCTGCCTTCTCAGAGTCTATCAAAAGAACTCTCCATCATCTAATGAGTCCTACTTTGGTTAACACTTGTCAGAGGATTAACTTATTTATATGAGCAAGTTTTTGATTCATATTTGTCTCAATACTATGCAATAAGTATCATGAAGGTAGAAACTGTTTCTGTAGCTCTCTACCCAGTGTCTAATATAGCACAGAGATCCAATAAATGCTGCTTAAGTGAATTAATAATGAATACTACTTGGTGAAAGAAAGGTTTTCATATTTATTCAGTCTGAAAATATTTATTGAATGCTGACTACATATTGGACATTGTTTCCGAGGTGAGTAATGCAAAAACCCTTTGTCCTCATGAAGCTTACATTTTATTGATGAAACAAATTCATAAAATGAATTTGTCAAAAATGCACCAAAGAGGAATAAAGCAAGGTAAAGTTATAGAGAGTGAGAGGGTTGTTCGTTGATCTAATGGTGGTCTCAGGTTCTTTGGTGACATGACTTTGTAGAGGAATAAAGAGAGGGAATGAGTTACAAGAATCCTGGAGGAAACATTTATGCACTAAATAAACAAAAGACAAAAGGCCTGAGGTGAGTACCTATCTGGCACACTGTGGGAATAGATAGCTAACAAATGGTGCAGCCTGCGCAGTGAACATGCTGCAAGGTACAGCCAAAGATGCCTGGAGAGCATCTTGGAGAGCCTTCGAGGCTACATTCAAGTCTTTGTACTTAATCTGAGCTGGAAGATCTAAGAATTTTAAGCACAAGGGTGACATGCTAGCATTTACTCCTAAAAACAAAATTCTGGAGTTATTGAGAGAACAAACTGCTAGCACCTCATTTCTAATTAAGAGAAGAATCTGTAGAGTTTAGAACTATATTTTTACTAAATTTATTTATTTATCTGGTGCTAGGGATAAGTCAGGCTTTTGTTGATGCTAGGCAAGTGCTCTATCATTGAGCTGCGAGCTCACTCCCTGAATCGTGGAGCTAAGAAGTGATGAGGGAAGGTAAGATGGGCATCCAGGTCCCAGGCTAGGGACCTGCTAAAAATGTCCTTTAAGATCCACATACTGCTTACCGTAACATTTTTATTTGTGGTAGTGTTCTGTTTAAGGACAGGTATCAGGATAAAACTGAAAATAATTCTAAGCAGAAATCAAGAGATACATCATCTCAACTTTGATATACCATATGTATGAACCTGGGAAAATTAACCCGTGAGCCTTAGTTTTCAAATCAGGAAAATGGAAAATTAGGATCAGAACATCTTAACATCCTTGGTGCCTCTATCTTTAGTCCACTGTAGCTTCAGCTTCTTCCTATACTAGAGTTCTGATTTTTAAACTTAAAAGGTCAGAAAGAGTGTGCAAAGGGTATTATAAAGAGAAAGTCAACTGAAGAGAAAACTGAATATAGGATTTTAGCGGTTATTTATCCAAGAACACCGGTGGGGTGGAAAAATCTTCACCTTTTATGGCAGAAGGTGAATGACTATGACATAATGACTGTGCAAGAAAAATAGACGTTTTCTATTTCTTGGGTACTTGCCACATCAAATTACCAACTCCAAATATTTGTCACTTAATATTTTTAGAGAATATGCCCACAAAAATTACACAAAGGACTCGCTTCATACTTTTTCCACTTTATAAATGGCCTACCTTGTTCCTCCTCCCCCAATTTTTTTCATAGTTTACCCCTTATCTAAATACCACCAATGAGTTTCTGGTGCTATTGCGACAAATATTATTCCATACTTTGTCTCTCTCCCGAAAGTGCCTGTGCCATCATAACTTTGCACATGAAAATGCATCTGTCTGGAATGTTCTCTACACAGAGCTTAAATTAGATCCTGGTTCTCGTGCAAGATTTGGCTCGGACACCACCTTCTCTAACATGGCATTTAGAAGCACAGGCTCTTGAGTTGGTCTGCTTAAGTTTACTGGCTCCCAATTCCTCTGTACTGGCTGCTTCTTAGATAAGTAGAAATGATAATAATAACTGTGGTGTAGAGATGCTGTAAGGATCAAATACATTAACACATGCAAAATACTTGGAGCAGAGCCTGACAGAAATAAGCTTACGGTAAACACCAGCTATTATTACAATGGTAATATTAGTTCTTATTCCATGAACTTTCCTCTAAAGTCTGACTTATGTGCCCATTTCAGTGGTGCCTGTGCACATATGTATCTCCCATCATGAGCAAAATCGTTTCACAACTATGTTTACTTGTTTCCATTAGAGTCCAAATTCCTTAAAGCAAGACTGTATTTTCAGTGCTGAGTTATTGTATATGAAAATTTCAGTTTCATGCGAAAAAAATTTTCATCACAAAATTAAAGATCCATTTAAAACTTAGAAATATTGGCGAAATAACAGTACATTTATTTTGTAAATGCGGAATTTACAAGCATTTTTGAGGAACAGGCTTTATAGATAAAATCAAAATGTAAAAATTAATTAACAAAACAGACCTGGACAAAAAAACGAAGGGACAGTGAGGTTGGGTTAAGCAGCTTAGACTCAGCTAAGCAGAGGAACAAGAGGACAGCCTTTGCACCTGCTGCAGAGGTGTGGGAAGTGTGTGATCTGAAGAGCAACCTGCTTCCTGTGGATGACAGAGAGGGCTTAGCCATACTGGCCAATAACAGGACATTGGCACAAGGCAGGTACTGAGAAACGCTGATCATTTTTTTTTTAACCCTGCAAAGCCCTCAACCTGGGGACTCAGGACACATTAAAGCAGGCAATCACATTTGTCTTGTCTGTATTTAATGTGGAACACAGGGTCTTGATGCAGAATACAGATAAGGAATGATAACTGTCCTGGCTGAGTAAGGTCCAGCTAATTTACTTAAAAGCACCATGGTGAGGTGAACATAATTAATCTGTTTTCAGAATAAATAAGTTGTTTTCTTTTGAAGAGGTGTTCTTTGTGTTCTCAAAGAGAATGACAAAACGAATTAATCATTTTCCATTACTTCACATGCAGCACTTGGATGTTAAAAGAGCATGTGAATAGCTAATCCCCCTATATGGATGAGTTTGCGGTGACAGGCAGATCAGATCTTAATAGAAATCAGGCAAGGTATTTTATCTTTATCATTGTGGCTTTGAGACTTAATTCATAAATAATGGAGATCAACTATGCCTATATTTTTAAAGTTTACTTTCATAATTAATCCTTTTATGAACCCTTAGAAATACTCTTTTGGATCTTATACAAAGCAGTCCCCTGATGACTGCTGCCAAAGCAGATGGAAACCAATTGTATCGGATATAATATATATATATATACATATACATATTCAGGTATATTTTAAAGCCACCAAAAATCTAAGTGAACTCTCTCTCAAGGAATGCTCAGTATCACACCTCATTTAGTTCAAAGTATGAATAATTTTCTGTATAGCAATATGTTCTGGCAGATGCCTCATATCGAAAGCTAGTTTAAAATATGTCCTAATAGTAGGTTTGAGACCCTGTTAAGCTCTGTCCTAAATGGCTGGACAGTGGGGACTACAATTCAACCAGGTGCTGAATTTTCAACCACTGGCTGAGAAAGGTGGATCATGAAAATCAGTTGAGTATGATACCAATGAAAATGTTACTTAGTGGTAAAAAGCACTTAACACTTGCAACAACTAATTGTTTTCCTGGAACTTCAACTGCTAGCAAGTTTTTTTTTTTCCTCCCCCTTTTTCCCCCAAATAAGAGCCATGCATCCATTCAACTGGACAACAGAGACGCTTTGTGGCCTAGTGGTTGGTATGCAAAGGAGCTGGTCTTGCCAAAACAATTTGAAATTTGAATTTAGGTCCCCTAACCCATTTCATCTGAAATTTCCAACTAAAATGAACAACTTTTGCAGTCTTCCCTAGTCATATTAAAAACTAGAATCAGCCAAACCACATGACAAAATATTTAATGCATACTATGAAAACTCTAGAAAACATGCAGTACTCTGGAAATTATAGACAATTTCAGAGAAATGTACTTATTACACTGATTGTTGTACATCATCTTTACATGATTTTTATTCAAGAAGCACTTATTAGGCATCTGGTATGTACAAATCAAATCTATCACATCACCACAAAAAATTTCATTCTGTGAAAGCTGTCCAGGTTTGGTTCAAGTACATTCTTAGCATTCTTCAAAGACAATAAATTTTCATGGCAATAGCACTACATGTACATACATGTATATGTGTCCATAAATATATAATATTGCATCTTTTTGTTAACTGTGTTTTTTCCTACTGACTTGAGAATTTTTAAGCACAAAGACTGGCTGCTGTAACAAAAATACTGTACATGGGGTGGCTTAAACAACAAATATTTATTTCTCTTACTTCTGGGGGCTGAGAGATTCCATGTCTAAGGCCCTAATTCCAGTCTTAGAGACAACTGCCTTCTTCCTGTATCCTCAAAAAGCTGAGAGAGATCAGTTCTCTATTATCTTTCTCTTCCTGTATGGATTCCAATCCCATGGGATTCCATTCTCAAACTGATAGTCTTCCAAAGTCTCTGCTTTGTAATACCATTTCATTAGAGGTTAGTATTATGAAATATGAATTTTGAGGAAACATAAACATGTAGTCCATAACAGGTACTAGCTTTACTCTTGTTGAATCTATGGTATTCATATATAACAAATTCAACAAATATTTATTGAATTTGGTGCTACAGTTGGTTCTCAGTCTCTCTCTCTCTCTCTCTCTCTCTCTCTCTCTCTCTCTCTCTCGCTTTCTCATATATATATATATATATATATATATATATATATATATGACATTTTTAAAAATAGTAAATATGAGGGATCAGATGATTTATGTTTACTTTGGAAATGGTCCCATATGCTTCTAACTGAAGATGGGTATGTCAGGAACTCTGGAATTTGCTATAAATGAAATAATCAGGTTGTAAGATTAAGATCATATTGACTGAGGCAGGCACTCTACCTGAGCTTTGAGGACTCACTCACACTCCTACACTCTCGTGGGACATTCTAGGTAGGACAGGACATTCCAAGAAGGATGTTAAATTGCTTCTTTGCTACAAGCCCTCAGACTTTAGCTGATGGATAAAGGTGAGAAATTTGTTTTATATCATTTTGAAGAAAGCACAGACAAAGGTACAATACAATGCTGTCTTGCAGAACACTGCTTTAAATACACAGTACATGCTCTCTCTAAATTCAGTGTTTTAAAAGAAGTATTTAAAGATGCAAACAAAGTATCTACTGACAAGTAAAAACTAGGTCTATCGTATTTACTACTATTTAAAAAGTTAACTGAATAATGTTCAGACTACAGAAAGCATAGAGGATTCATTTGTAGGAACAAACAAACTAAAGTACAAGATATGGAATTGGGTACCAGAACCCAGATCAGTGTACTGGTTTTCAGTAACATCAGCAGCCACCACTTACATCCATTTACTGGCCATTGGGTGTTTTAATCTTCTACATTTTAAGCATTTGATGCACAGTTTAGAGAATAAAGAGGCAGAAAAATAACATTAGAAATTTTAGTAAGAATTTAAGCATATTATACCTCTTTTGGGTTTGAAGGTCTGAATGCAACAGGTGGCAGAAAAATTGCCATTTACAAGCCTGGAAAATGCTCACCTATTAATTATTGGCTCTAGTTTTTAAATATATTTCCACTGAGTTGTAATTGTGCATTACTCCCCATTTATTCCATTCTATTTTCACCTTGAAAGCACAAAATGTTTAAAAATGACAGATTCTATTTTTTATTGACAAAGTTATCTCCTGTTTTTCCCACTTCTTAGATTTACACATAAATTAGCATGATCAATACAATGAAAAACTCACTTGTATGTTATTATTTCCTTTTGATCTCTTTTTTATACAATATGCTTTCAATATTTACCCACCTATGAACCATATGAAGTAGATCTTAGTGCAGAAACCTAATAAAAAGGTAAAGAGTACTATCCCAATCTTTTAGCAAATTATCTGGTCTAGGTTTTTGTTGCAAAATATTACATGATGCGATCCATCTAAGGTGGACTAATGGGCAACTTGGAACACCCAGCTGAACTGAATAAATAAGCCTGGTTCTGGGTAGGAAAGGCCCACCTGAGGATTGTTGTCAACAACATAAAAGAATTGGAGAGGAAGATGTATGCTGCTGATTCTCCTGAAGAAGCTTGTCATGTGGACTTTCCTGATACGAACTCAGCTGTTCTCATTTTTGGAGGAGCTCAGATCCTCGCTGTCACTGAGGATGGCTGCAGTTTTTTTTGTAGGAGCTCTGGTCCTTACTTTGAGCATTACTTCCTGGCTCCAGTGCAGATCCCTCAGCCTGTTGGCACAGATCCTTCATCCTGCTGGTACAGACTTTCTAGCTTCCACCGCTGGGCTTTGGGCCTTTCTAGTGCAGATCCTTGACACAGAGTTGTATGAGACATTGCATGGGCTCTAGATTTTCTGCTGGACTCATGCAGATTACTGCTGTGAGATCCAGGTCCTCAGCTGGATTCCTTGGATCTCTAGTGGGTGAAGAGATCATTTGTTTGCACTCTTCTGCATTTGGCTTTGCGGGGAGAGTATTATAAAATAATCCTATAAATTATGTGTCCTGTATTAAATATACTCCTTTGTAAACCCTGAAGATAACACCATCTTGGTAAGGTTTCAACTTGACCTGATTACAGTCATGGTAAGGTGCAACTGCTAGGATTGCATTTAAGAAATCCTTGTCATTCTTGCCAGTTTCTCACCTACTACACATGAACAAAATCATTACTGTGGTAGATGCAGCTTTAAGACCAGATCCTATGTCAGGAGTGCCATGAAGTTGACTGATATTTTTGATATTAAACCAGATACATTCCAACTTGGATGAAGTAGCTCTTTGTTCTGACTTCATCACCCCTCTTTCTCTGACCCAAATTATGGAGTTCAGTGGTTTTGCTTCCACTCTGGACCACACTTCCAAATAATTTGCACAGTATGCAGCCTTGGATCTTTACAGATCTTTCTTTTGATATCACAGCACATTGAGGCTAATTCTCACACTGGGATGGGTTTTCCTGAAATGGTTTTGTTGAATAATGAACAGGATGTGATTATCACATTCCTCTGATTTTCAAACCTGCATAATTTCATCCTGAGTATCATCATTCATGATCTAATTCTCTGCTTTGGCAGTCAATTTCACCATTATCACTACCACCACTACTATCGTCATCATTATCAATCGAATCCAGAGTGCTGTCATCTGTCTTACAATCATCTTCTGAATCATGTGGGAAAATATCTTCCTCTGTCAGTGTTCTTTTTGATGTCATGAAAGAAAATGAAATATTCTGAATTCTCAAATTCCACTCAATAAAAGTAACAGTAATTTTAAGAGTTTACAAAGTTCTTATCTTCCTGAAAGATACAACATTTTCTTGAAACACGTTTCTCAATAACATTTCTGTATGTTCTATGTTAGATTTTGCACCAAACTAATTTTTTAAGGATGTCTGAACAGTCTTAGAAGACAGAGATAGTGTCTCACTTGGGGAAAAAAAGTTGGGTGAGATTTGTTGAAGCTCACTTTACAAAAATTGGGGGTTTTACAAGTGCAGGCTTCCTCAGCTGCAACACACATTCACTGCGTGTGCAACACTCCACTGGCCCCACCTTCTTCATCCCTGCAGGACTTGGAGAAAAACCAACTGATGCAAACGTGAAGTTCAGATTGGTTGTTGTGCTTTTGTCTCCTGCCTTCTGCCAGCATTCATGACAGTGTGACAGGTTAACTTGCTAGCTTGCAAGACATCTCATACTCTGTGCAGTTCTTAATATACTTTGCACACAATAAGAAAATTGAAATATTAATAGTGATACTTCACCACATTTCTAATGGTTTTCTAATATGATTCCATCAGTTGGTCATTTTCATATTTTTTAATTGCTTCTTAAATAGGAACAATTTAAAAATAATTGTAAAATAATCTCTATGATAATAATAGTGTTTTAAGAAAATAAGGTCACAAAGATCCATTACATATCTGTAAGACAGAAACAGTCCTATTCTATTTTTAAGAATAAGGAAAATTACCCCTTGATATTTACAAGATCCTTGAAACTGACAATAAAAGTAAAAAAAAAAAAATCTTATAAACCAAAGACCAAAAAACAAAACACAAGAGTCTCCTGATCAATACTGAGGGATAAAGTACTCTATAAAGCTCTCAGTCTTTTATTATCACTTGCAGAATTTTCTTCATTCTCTTTATTATGAGACAGTCTCTGTGAGTTAGTTTCCCTGAGTTACTTCTATGTGGCCTGAATGAAGTCTTATAGAAATTCATGCAGTATCTGTCCCACTGCTACCTTGCAGTGCAGTGTCTATCCACTAAAGAGGAACAGTCTTTTTTTTTTTTAATGAAATCTTAGTCAACATGCTGAAGACAAATGAACTAAACAGCTAACCTACCCATATCCTCACACACACACACACACACACACACACACACACACACACACACTGTTTATATCATTTGTAAAGATAGGGCTTTTGTAAATTGGCCAATTTGTTAAAATTAGTTGAAAATCAGAGAACTGGTCATTAAGTGAATTCATAACTGAGTAAATTGTCCCTTGAAGTTAGGTCTGACAAATTCGAATTTTAGTAACACAACGCTCTAAGTTCTTGAACAATTAAGGGAAATAATGTTTGAGAAGAAATCAATATGAAGGCAGAGGAATGACAGGCTCTAAGGACAGACTGACTATATAGGAATTCCTAGAAGACACAGAAAAGGTAGATGGCTTAAATTCATGACTCTAAACCATGGGTGCCCAATGAAATCATCTGAGGAGGTGTTGGTCCTCCACTCCAGATCTGAGGCTGGGGGTGTACTATACCACAATTATTGGGATTTTATAAAAAGTCAATCTAAATTTCTCAGATGATTAATTTGAAACAAATGTTGGAGAAAATTTTATAGAGTGACAACTAACTAATGTGGTAAAGTAGAAGTAGAAAAGAAATATCCTAAATAACAAGCCAAATTTTCCAGTTCAATACTACTCTTGTGGCTGGTGAAAGTAATATAGACAGATGGGGGAGGTATATTTTAAAATGTAGAGCAGGACTTTCTCACCCATTCTCTCATTTGATTCTCTGAGACTGTAAGACAATCAGAGCAAGTATTAAATCCAACTCATAGACTTAACAGAAATGAGGTTCTGAGAGGTGCCCCTGGAAAAAGTCAAATTTCACAATCAGAGCATCTAACTCAAATGGTCAAGTCCTAATCATGATTTACAACAGCTAAATGTCAACTGGCCTTTGCAAAACCCAAAAGTTTTAATTCAGTAAATCTGGGTTTAATGCTTTAGAGTATATGGCCAATGTCTGATGGCCAGACAAGAAATATGTCAAGAAAGTATTCTGTTGGATTTTGCAGTGGATACAGGTAGAAGTCAGATGTTAGTAGAGAATAACACTGGAAAGGTTTCAGAAAGTCATTTATGGAAGACCAGCTATGCAAAAATAATTAAGAAGAAAACCTAAACAAAATAATGAGGAAAAGGTGATTTTAATGGCTTTTTACTGTTTGATGTTCAAATATAATGCAGTTGGGAGCAATGTTAGGTTGAAATTATTCCCTAATGTTAAATAATTAACATGAGGCCATATGAGGTATTCATATTAACAGTGCTAATAGTGACAATTTAAAATCTCTCTAGCCTTTCATCTGAGATCAAAGTTTATTAAAAGCCCTAAACAAACTTTATAAACACTTGTGTAAGTAGCATTAGAGCTTATTCAGACACATAAAATAAAAAAGATCAACCGAGATATTTAATATAACTAAGCAAAATCAAGACAGAACTAGTAATGCAACTTAGGGGCATGTCAATTCTTTTTCCAACATTCAAAAGGTACATTCAAAAGAAAGAAAATTAGGTCAAAACTGCTTCATGAAAGCCCATTTACCAATAAGTTTAGGGCATATTCTGAACATGGCCTAGCAATGTCAGTTCAGTTCTTTATTTCTGAGTCTAATTCTTGTCCTGCTCAAGATAAACATGGAATCTGCTCACTAATTTTCTTCCTCTTCACATTGTATCACTCTCAACATATTTAGGATGTGTCCCTTGTTACCTTCACCAGTCATAAGAAAGATGTGAAATGGAAAGAACACTATGTTACTTATCAGGACAGGTGAAGTCTAACCCTAGTTTTGCTACATTTAGAAATTCATAAGCTTCTCTGCTCTCCCAATGTCTAATGTCTGAAATGGGGAGGCAGTTTAGAAAAGGATCTCTAAGATTCCTTTCACTTCTAACATTATCTAAAATGTGAGCTCCATGGCCCCAAGAACCTAGTCTCTTACATCCTTTAGGACAGTGTTGAGACATGGTAGGAACTCAATAAATAACTGTTACAGCATATTATTTAATTAAATCAGAGAAACTTGTTTGCTATTAACTACTAGTAGGGTGGAAATTTTGTCATGATCAGATTTTAACTCCTTGATTACAGTAGAGCTTATTAGAGAGAGGAGCTTTTATAATAATTACCTGGCCCAGCCCACTCATCTAAAAACTAAAAATAAAACAAGTGATAAGAGGATAAACAACTTTCCCAAAATCATGTACCTGGCTATGATGGAGATGTGACCACAACCTGGATTTTCTAATGGCTAATCAAGATACTTTTGTATCATTAGCCATCATTTAAAACTAGGGGAAAATACTAGCTGAAATGTTACATAATTTGTTAAAACTGGGTTCACAAAATTAAAATTTCTTAAATTGATTTTTTTAATACTTAACACCTACTATTCCTACCTAACATATATTAAAGTGTAGTACTAATACTGTTGGATAGTTAAGATAGGATCTTTAAAAATACTCTAATATACTATTACTCTGAAAATTCACACTGACGAGCTCTTGAGATGTTTCTACTCTGCATTATATTATTTATATTATATTTTTCAAAAACATACTTCAATTGTGTTTTATAATATACACTTATATTATCTTCACAGCATAAAGTGAGAGTTCTTTTTCCAGAGAATGTACTGTTCTTGATAGTGTTTAAGACAAGATGATAAAACACATTATTGAGGCAGTAAGGCAGTATAACTACTTATCAACATCAAATATAGAGCTGTCAGTCTGACCTCCAAATACTGAGCAATTCAATAATATTAAATTCATCTGCTGGTGAAGCTGCATGCATTATGTAATATCTCAATGATACCTCCTTATGTTACCACTTTTATGAAAAATTTGACAGAGCTGTAAGAAACAATTTTTGCAGGCTAACACGTCTTACATTTTTAACCTGGTCATCACCTCTTGTCACAAGGTTGCACTGCATAAACTGCCCACTTGTTTAACAACATTAAATTCTTTTGACCATAAGCAGCTGTGTTTTAGAGGCTTAACCCTTTGAATATTGACCCCATTATTGGAAAAGATACATAATTTTATTACTGGTGAGCACAGAACAAAAACTCTGTATTTTGGGTCAAGGTGGAAAAAGGAGAATGTCTAGTTTGTTTCACCCAAGATCCCTCATGAGAGATTCATGAGGATATTTCCGTTTGCCCTCGATGCGAATATACAGAAGGTAGACCAACATTAGAGCAGTGGGAAACTTGGCAGAACGGGCTAGGACAGGGTTTGTGCAAAACCTTTTTCCGGTTTCAGTTTGAATGGGTTCCCAGGAAGTGTCAAGTCCGAACAAATCCAAAATTTTACAATGTGTCTCGGCCAAAACTGCTGAGATTCACCTGATTCTGGGTCAAAACTGTACAGAGCACACTGCGTTTTATTTGGGGTAAAGCCAATTGGATTGAACCTTTCAGGCAACTTCAATGAGAAGCTCATACTCTTGGCAAAACCAAGAATGAACCTCGCTTGATTTTTGGTTTTGAAATAGCCAGTTCAGGCTTTGTAAGGAGATAAAGGCAAGTTTTACTTAGCTTCAAGATTCTTCCAAATACTTAGGAAAGGCACTGCAAATAATTAACAGTTATTTGGCCAGATTTACATACTCAACTCAGTGTTTCCTGGGCCAAACAGGAGCACTGTAGCAAGAACATTAACTCATTTGGATCCATAGATTCCAAAATGTCCTAGAGCTCAATTCTGTGTGCTAATAAAGAGTGACGACTTCTTCTTCAACAACTTTGGTGTGTAGAGTGGTTTGCACATAGTGGGATGAACACAGTTAGTGCCAGATTTTGGGTAGGAAGGAAAATTTAAGACTGTAATAGCAATTGGCTACCCAGAGACAGAAGAAAGAAACTTTATATAGCATAGCTTGGTAACTTCCATATGGACATATGAGCATACTCATGTATTACTAAACAAGAATAAAGATGAAGCATTGTGTCCAGTTCATGTCTATTAATCTATTACAATGAATGTTAATTAAATGAAGGCTTTAGGGATATGCTTAAGGTTCTATAATTTTTTTTAAAAAACTATATTTCCTAGAATTTCTGGCAATCCATAATATTTCTTACTATAAACAAGTTTGTGTATATTTTTCTTCATGTAAGTTTGTTAGGCTTCATCCTGTTAGTTATGTTAGCTCCACTAGTATATTCTCAAACTAAAGGCGATTAGAGTCTTTTTTTAAATTGAAGTAGCTGATTAAACACTAACATACAGCAACTACATAATTGTGCATCTGCTTTCCACTAAAGGTTTTCAATATTTCACTAGATGTTTTCTAAAATAATTAAACTATGTATGCCGCGCCTGCCCCATATTTTTAGGTTGTTTAAACACTGTCGTCATAAGTTGTAAATGATGACATTTCTGCTTTATTATAAATATTGATATTTTCAAATAAAACACTACCCATATCAACTTACCTGATTAACTTTACATTCTTCAGTAATATGTTGATACTATCTACTCATTTATAAAATAAATGTGATATTTTTTAAAACAGAAATTTTACTGGGATCCTTTTCATTTTCACTTCCAATCATTTTCCCTTCTAGATTCTTATCCTAATATAAAACATATGTATGCTTGTAAGTCTTTTGATGCTCTATCACACTTTATTTTTCTCCATAACAAAAATGTATATATAGAGACAAAATACTGACTCTTAACAAAATTTGGAGGAAAACTGCTTCTCAAAAAATTTCCCATTTTCTGAACTAATTAATGTATCTATAGGTAAATGCTATTTTTTTTTCAAATAATGACAGTTTTATGCACTGGCTAGGTATGCCTGCATAATATCTAAAATAACTTGTGGAGTGGAACATGCTTTGTTTGTTCCTCAACTTAAAGGAAAATTTTCAAAATTTCAGTGCCAAACTGACCTTTGCTGGAGATTTTTTTCCTCAGGCCCTTTATCAGACTTAGGAAGTTTCCTTCAACACTTAATTTGCCATAACATGGTGAGGAGGATGGTGATAGTGATGGTGGCGTTCATAAATGCTTTTATCAAATTTTACTTCTTAACCTGTCATTATGTTGAAGTATATTAATTTTGTAACATTAAACTGACTTCAATTCCTGGAATAAACTTAATTTCTTCATAACTAAATTATTCTTTTTATACATTTGTATGTATTACACAAAATATATAAATTGCTATATTTTTCAATCATGTTAATTAATAAGACAGTAGCAATTTCCCTTATTTATACTTCTGTCTTTCTGCTATAAAGTTATGTCAATTCATAGTAAGATTTGGACATACTCTTTTCTTAGGAAAAGTTTTTTATAATACTCAAGCTGTACCTAGAACGTTTGCTAAAACTAATTTGTAAAATTAGTAGGGTTTGATGGCCCTTTTCAGAGAAAAATTTAATTAATTAAAATTATTGATTAAACATATGTAGTCACAGGACTATTCATGCTATTTCTTCTTAGTTTTAGCAAATTATATTTTTCTAGAATTTTAGTTACACTCATCTCTGTAGTTAAATTCTCAAGTATCTGTAGTCATGCCCTCTTTTTCATCCATAATGGACAGTAGTGGGCTTTGGTAAATTAACTGGCCCTATTTTTGTTGGCCCCCATTGCATGCTTGCTTTTAAAATTCATTCATTTCTAATGTTTTCTCCACTCTTCCCCTTATTTTCATTAGGTTTATTGTTTTACTTTTTATCCTTTCTTTCCTAATATAAGCATTATAGACTTTAAATTGCTCCCAAATACTTCTGCTGTATTCTACACATTTTAATATACAATACTTTTATCTTTCGGTTCTACATATCATTTCTACTATGATTTTCTGACTTGTGGACTGCGTAGAGGATTGCTTTGAAATTTCCAAATGTCTGTGGTTCACCTGATTAGTTTTTTTGAATTTTGGGGATGGATTTGATTGTGACACAAAATTCAGTCCCACAAATACCAATGGAAATATATGTGCAACTTCCAACTTTCACTAGAGAATATTACATGCCTTCCCTTTCTTTCTTTTCTCTAGTTATAATCCAAATACGATGGTCAAAGGTGGAACAGCACTGATCATGCAGAGGAAGCAATACATTGAGCATGGTAGAAGAAAAAGAAAGAGCCTGGTTTCTTGATGTGGTGTCAAAACCATACCTGCCATGGTTCATTTACATTTAGATTACTATATGAGAAAAATGAATTTTTGTCTTAATCTATTTTTATTTTGGGATTTCTTTACTATTGAAGTCATGCTTAACTTTACAAATGTATGGTTGTTCTAAATTATCATGGTGCTAATGGAAATAAATACACTCAGACTTGAGAAGTGATACGAAAACCTGAATTTCTGTCTTGTACTCTCTTTCATTTCTTTACTTTCTTACTATAGTGTCTATATTTCCTTTCTCCTTTTTCTCCTCATTTATCAAGTTTATCATTTTCTTCCTCTAAAGAACAAATCCACTTATCTCTGTCTTTCTGGCATGAGACTGCCCCATTTCCTAACCTTTCCAGCACATTTCTAAAGTTGGGAAACCTCCACAGTGCTCCACCCGCTTTCACACGCAGTCCCCCCAGCTCTACTCTGTCCCACACGCTGCCATTGTATTTGTATCTCCTGACAGCACTGCTCCTGAATAACAGCCTTCCATGGCTTTGACTCTCTCCATATCCCCAACTCTGCAACGCAGATGACACAAAATACAACGGCCACAGGGGTTTTTCTAATAGGGCAGTCAAAGTTCTCCAGGACAGGTTTTCAGTAGCCAGTACTGACCAGCAAAAATGGTACTCAGGAGGAACTCATTTTGTCCCTTAATACCAAAGATCAGATCTGGTACACTTTAGATCTAAATGTCACCCAACTTCAAGTTTCAAGATCGGGCCTACATAAGAGCGTGAACTGGAAGGGTGTGTCCTTGTGCCTGGCTCCTCACCTTTCTTTATCTGTTTCCTGGTTGTGGGTTGAGTACCACTACTCCGCCAGGGCTTTCACCATGCCATTTCTACCTTGGAGCCAGCCCACCATAGATTGAATCCAATGAAACTGTGAGTCACAATAACCCTAACCTCCTTTTAGTTGCGTGTTTCAGGAATACTCTCTCAGTGAAGGGAAAGTAATACAAAGTCAAAATCTCTTGGTTAATTTTCAAAACACTAGATCCCTCCTATTAGTCTCCTAAAATGTATTGTGTATTGTCTCCCATGAATCTATGGAGAGAAAATGTGAAAGATTTTGAATTAAAACAAAAACGTACTAGGTATCTTCAATAGAAAACTAGTGGTTTTTGTTTTTTTTTTCTAGCACACCCTTCCAGTTTTTCTGATTCTGTGAGATTGCTTTACCTATCATTGTTTTTTAGGTATTTACAACTCAAGATTTGCAGATAATTGATGGTAGTGCAAATGACTTTCGTTGATATACAGTAAATTTCGTCTTGTGAGTTTCAATCGATTTCCCTTTTCATTGTGGAAGAAACCAAATTTGTCTCAACTTGACATTAATTTCATCACTCTTCAGTCTTTGTACAATATATGTATAGATCTTCAAGTGGTTTTTTATTTTACTTCTTCTGATTCCCTCATTAGTGAGTTAAATAAAGATATTTGTCAGGATTTCAATTTATAATTGTAGAGGAATCATGTTACATTTGTAAAAAATTTCTGATTAATTTCATTAATTTCTGATCACACTGCCAGTATGGAATGGCTTCTCTGGCTCATTCTACCTGACATAACTGATATTTTCGTATTTCACAGATAAACTAAACTCATGTCCTCAAACTACAAAATCCATGATTTTCATGATAAACATAGATTACAATTATGTCTTTATTTTAGTTATCATTTCTTTATAATAGCTGCTGCAATATGCACTATTGCATGAATGTGTTATATGGTATATTTTTACCTTAAACCATTCATTTATTTTTATTAGTGACTTCTTAATTTGAGTACAAGTTCCCAGAGGGCACTGATCATAGTTTGTTTCCCTCTTTTGCTCCTAGTGTCAGCACAATACCTTATATTGTACGGTGCATGGTAAATATCCACTGCTGAGTCTTACCAACCACCCATCATGTGAGCTCTCAAGATTTTCCTCCAGCTAATCAGTTGCCTTTATTTGGGGGACTGACTTGCTGTATTTTTACTGAAAGTGATTCTTGTCCAGGAAAATGCATTGACTTCAGGGAGATTATTAATGGATTTGTGAGACTACAGGATTGATAATTCATAACTATATTGCTAAGAACAGTGTTATATGAAGGTAAGATATATTTAGTACAAAATTCTATCAATGTCTATATGTATGCATATATGTATGAATTTGGCAGTTTGTACTGGGGACTGAACCTGGGCCTTTGCAATGAACTACAGTCCCAGCCCCTACAAATGTTCATTGAATTTCCATGATCTAACACAAATTTTGACAGAGCCTTGGGACTCATATGCAAATAAAATGCTATTTATAATCCAAGGGGTTTACCTGCTCCTAGGGGAAGGGAAAGAAAGTCAAAGAGGAGGAAGAATGGACATAAAACTGTGACCTCAGTGCAGGGACAAATGGTGGCAACCACAAGTTTTTCTTTATGATGCAAAGAATGTGCTGTTTTCAGGTATTACAGCTATCTGAAACTTTAAAGCAATCTATTTTAAAAATCTCTACTGAAAAATAAAATTTCAAACTCTCCCAGATTTGTATCACCATGATAGACATGCTCCCTGCAACACCTCAAGTACTTTTAATCCAACCACCACCCAATGTTGTAAGAAAATAATAAATGATCTTGAGATTGCTTTCAGCATATTTCCTTTTATGAACTATAAAATACTTTACCAGTTGAACAGTCTACCAACTGAATTAAATTCTGCTCCTTATGATGCCATGAGGAGCCAAAGGACTTCATATTTGAACATTAACAGGATTGCTCAGTATTTTAATTTTTATGGTTTTACTTATGATAATTACTTTAAATTAAAACTATCTTGAGAAAACTGCTAATGTTAAAAACTTGTCCATTTAATCAGTTTTATCTTTCTCATGATGATTTTTAATTTTTAATTTTAATCCTAGGGGAACCCTTAAAATAAGACACTTAAGATTCTGTTGTATACTATTTTCTTAGGAAAGGTATTATAAAAAGACTGACAAATACAAACAAAGTTATAGATATTTGTTGATACAATTTTTACTTTCAGATACTACATTGGTATAGTTCATATGCTTAAATAAGTAAGCAATTTCAAATTGATAGCAATACTCTAAGGTTTGTTTGGTCCTATATAATACATACTTTCTCTCGGTTCTCATAACCTGAGAAGCTACTTTAATTTTAAAGAGTTACACAGATGTAGGACTCAAGAAAGATGTAATGTGCTAAATGTTGTGTAAATGGCATTTTGTACACTGAGTCTAGCTCCTCAAACTCAAAAATTCTGTTTTTGTTTCATATTTTTAAAAACTGTATTTAATTCTCAAGCCAAATCTTGTTGGCAAGACATTCTTAAGGGAAAGTAAAATACCTGTGGAGAAACACTTAACATTTTATTTAGCTACAATGTCATCATACTGAAACTTAGAAGGTCAGTGTACTTTCCAAATGGCTCAGTTAAATCTAAGGAATAAGTTATTTGCTGAGTAGGGTCTGGATAGTGTCAATCAAAATCAAAATTTTTGCTTACAAAAATATGCCCTGTTAGCATATTTCCACTCCTTACACTTATAAACTGAACGCTTTATTTACTAGCTTTATAGTTTAAAAGATTTTTACTTTTTCTTGATCACTAAAAATATACAAAGAATCACCACTACCCTCAAGATAATCATAGTATTTTATATAAGATGAGTATGGCAGAATACAACTCTTTTTTTTTTTTTTTTTTTATACTGGGGATCGAACTCATGACCTAGTGCTTGCCAGGCAGGCGCTTATGCCACTGAGCTAAATCCCCAGCCCTTAAGTTCATGCATTGCTGTTTTTGGTTTTAGATTTTTTTTTTTTTCACCAGGGATCGAACTCATGACCTCATGCTTGCTAGGCAGGCGCTTAAGCCATTGAGCTAAACCCCCGCAGAACACAACTCTAATCCTAGCACTTGGAAGGCTGAGGCATGAGGATCTCCATGAATTCAAGCCCAGCTTGGGCTACTAGTGTATTCAAGGGTATCAAAAATGATAACAACAAACCTCCACAAAACAAATATATGTACCTATATATGTCTATATATAGATGCATTTATGAATATTCTTAAAGGCATTTTAAAATGTAAATATATGGATATTCAGTATTTGCATCACATTTTTATGTCTTCATATATTTTTTTCCACCAACAGCATGGCAATCTTTACTTTCTGAAAAATATGACTTTTTACAACTGTATAGTATTTCGTCATGAGGTAACACCACAATTTATTTTAAATTGATATGTCTTTTTTTTTTTTGCAGGGGGGGACTGGGGATCAAAATCACAACCTTGTACTTGTGAGGCAGGTGCTTGAGCCACTGTGCTAAATCCCTGGCTCACAATTTATTTTAACACTCTTCTAATTTGCAGGTATTATTGCAAAAATATTTATAAAACTAAAATAGCTAAGAGCTGACACAGGTCGATTTCCAAGTTCAAATGGGCAACTTGGATCTTAACCCAAAACAATAACAACAACAACAAAATGATTGTATCATTTCTCAGTGAATGTCCTAGGTTCAATCTCTAATTCCAAAAAAAAAAAAAAAACTACCATAGCTCTATTTATAAAACTTTTTCTAAAAACAGAAAGTAAAGAAGTCACAACCCATAGTTCCTGTCTAACAAGCTATTATGATTCACATCTATTTTTATCTCAATGTCCACGGGTGTCTCATAGGTAGGGCTTTAGGGAAATGATTGGATCATTTGTGTGTGTGATACAAATCACTGGGTCAGTGCACTAATGAGTTTATAGCTAAATGTGGTTCGGGAGGCAAAGTGCTTTTGGGGGGGGTGGGGGGGTTAACGGGGGCATGGCCTGGAGGGTTCCTTCTCTCCCTGATCCCTCTCTGCTTTCTGCCTGCCAGGCCAAAAGCAATTCCCCTCTGCCATGGCTCTCTGCCATGCTGCCCTGCCTTGGAGTCAGCCAGCTATGGACAGAAACCTGTGAGCCAAAATATACCTTTGCTCCTCTAAGTCGTGGGAGTTAGGTACATTATTGTGTCTCAGCAATGAGGAAGAAGCTAAGTCACTAGCTTTGAAAACTCTCTTCTATTCTTTTCCTGTATGCTGCCAGGTTATCATTAAAGTGCATGTGATTTTGTATCTTGAACTTTTCATTTAACATCGTAAGTATTTTCTGTAACCATTCTGGCACACTGGGTGGAAATTTCACACTTCACCTATTACTTCAAACAATAAATTTGCTTCTCTTAATTAAAAAATAATTTCCAAATAGATATTAAAAGCATGTAGTCTTTACATCTATGCACCTAAAAATTATTTCCTCACACTAGATTCCTACAATAAGATCATTCAGAAGAATGATCATCAGGCTTTAGTTCTTTCTCGGATATTGGTTTAAAGACAAGGCAAATAATGTGAACACTGAAAACATAGATTTCAAAGTATGAACAGCCTTCTGATTTTGTTTCTAATCAAACAATCTTTTTAGAAACTGTGAAACACAGAAATATAAAAGGTATGGATTATATTTAATTATATTTTCCATAAATTAGTGCACTTGGCATATCAGTCTTGAGAAAGTAGTGACCGCTTAGATACATGTACTTTTTTTCCCTCATTTAAAACATCTGTATCCACATACCTTTCAAAAACAGTTTAGTTCATTTCTCCCTTTAATCTTAGAAGTAGTTTTAGAAATGTTTCTTGAAACTGTTTTCTTTGGTGTGTTCTGAAATCCACATCAGGAGAGAGTAAATATAAGATGAAAGAAAATGCCCCAACTTACCATTTCTAAGGCATTTACACGGTCCTGAAAATAAAGCATAATATATAATTATAAAACTAAAACTATAAAAAATTATTACATGTTTACTCATTTTGCAGGTTTTCTATTTACTCTAGTGTTGTAATGATTTATACAATTATTATAAAATTGTAAAAAATGAAAACTACTCAGAATGATTTCTAGAATTAAAGATAGCCATAAAATAATCACTGTATTTTTCCTCATTTATCTGATGGTAGGGTTCAATATAACATTAAATATGAATTAAGGTCCAGGTACTGAAAGCAATAGATTTTACCATTTCTGTATTGCTAACCTTACCTTCAGAGATATATAAGTATTAGAGAAACTTGAATATATGAATATTAGTGATTTCAAAATGAAAGTTAGCATATACTTTCTCATTAGGTAGACAGCAAACAACGTGATCCTGACAGTAAAATTCAGATAAAAGAGTAACTTCAGGCGCTTAAGCCGCTGAGCTAAATCCCTGACCCCAAGAATAACTTCATTAAATCAAATTAATACATACATCATTACTGAAAATAAGTCAAGAAAACAAAGCACTTATATGTGCCAATCCTGTACCCAAGTAGGCCTTCACTATCTTACTAGGGTTACAGAAATACTGGTTTTAAAAGATGACACTGACAATATTGTTTAAAAAGCTAACTGGATAAGAAAATGATTGTATTTTCAACTCAATAGTTATAGGCCTCAGTTTCTTTCAATACTAACAGATATCAAAAGGACTTAGTTTCCAAATTACAAAAAAAAAAAAAAAAAAATCCACCTGCAATCCTAGCGCTTGGGCTCAAGGCCAGCTCACACCACACAGGCAGACCTCATCTCCAAAAACCAAAACCAAGAGATGAAGGGATCATGGAGGGATGGCAGGGGAAGAGGAAGAAAATGAAGATTTAAGATGAGTGCTGTACATATACAAACAGTCCACAATAAATGTAATCATTATGTAATACAAATGTGTACTCAGAAAAAAATTTTAATTCTGAATTTGAAAGAAAGTCTAAAGATTTTTAAAAAAAATGAAAAGTGATTTCTTTTAGGAGAATTAAGGCCACTGAAGCTTTCTTTTCTATTATTTAAAAAAAAACTGAAGGAAATCTGTGGGACCTAATTTGTTTGTTTAATCAAATTAATCATCTACCATAAGAAATAAGGCATGGGGGGGGTGCTCTACTCAGGTCTCCGGTGGCTCTGCAGGGCTCATTTGCACTTACAAATGCTCCTGGATTTAAAACAGAAGGTTCATCTCTGAGGTTGGTATTCTGCAACCAGACTAGCAATTCTTATAGTAAGAAACTGAGTTTAGCATTTCTATCTGGTACACATTTGGCTATGCAGGCACATGCTAAATAAATATATTATGCAAAATGTCCCCAAAGTGGACTGTTTAGAAACAGAGTCTGTTTAGTTGCATTACTTTGGTATCCTTGGGTAGTCCTCATTCTTGTCCCCATAGTTTTCCTACAATAACTGCTATTTCATTGGTAACTTGTGTGCTGTCACATTTGAAAGCTTTATAGCAAATTCACAAGATGCCTCAGGGGAGCTTTGTTCTGTTATTACCAGGTTTTTTATTCACAACACATCTGGAATAAAGCCATTCAACAATGCTTTATCAACCTTTGCAGATTGAAGAGAACTTCATTAGCTACCTTACAGAGATATAAACAGCCTTTGGGCAGTTTATAGGAAACATCTTGAAAGGCTCAAAATATTTTCAGCCCTTATTTGGGCTTTAAGATTTCCCTAGACCATGGATGAGTTTGTGGATTGATCTTATTTAGGGTTAGCACATTTTAAGAGCCCATATAGAGCTGGTTTGAAACTGACAACTTCACATGATGTCAAACAGTAAAACAGAATTGAATTCTGTGTTTTAATTCTCCTGTGGTATTTGGCAAAGATAAACTAATATTATAATTTATGTTAAGAGTATTTGTTTTACATAAATATTTATTAATGACAAAAGAAATGTGTACATAGACTATAAGATTATGGATTCAAATAGTCTAAACAACATTATTAGATGAAAAACAAACGCTAATAAATAATATCCAAATAAAATTTACTTCTCCTATTTGTCTATAACCCAGTTTTTCCCAAAGTGATATTGAGGTAACATTTAATGAAAAAAATAAATACTTTTTCTAAAACAGCAGTTGGAGAAATAGAGAATTCAATTGATTGACCTAAATTTCAATAATTTAATTTGTCATTGAACAATGGCTGAGAAGATACCTGCCCCAGATACTGACTAAGTAAGATTTGTCTACACTGTAGAGGTTTTATAGGTCTTAGCTGTAGCTTAGAAATAAAAAGGAACTATTGATACTTAAGTTATTTTAAAATTTAAGAAATGTATTTTGAAAAAATAATTATACTTGAAATCTTTGCTACAGATCAACTAGTTATTTATCCATATAGAAAACAAATATATGCATATTTTCTTTCATGTTACTATTACTCATGCAGGAGAAATTTAAGCCTATATTATAGCTCTGATACAGTTCATCAAGAAAAAAAAAAGCTCATCTGTTGTAGGATAAACAATAACAGCAAAATTGTTTACATCTTTCTTAGCTTCTTCTAGCCTACCTAGAGCTGGAATGGTGATGGGTCTTTTCTTTTTAATTTTTTTGAAGAGAATAAAAAATAAATAAGAACAATACAGAATTTTAAAACAAGATGATAAAAAATTAATAATAGTTACTATATTGCATATTGTTATTTTCAAAATAGTTGCTCAAATTACCAGATATAGGCATGGAAAATTGATCACAATATAAGCACTAATTGTTCCTTTCCATAAACTAATAGAGTTAGTAGTACAATTGTCTTAGCTATCTTGCGTGTGTGTGTGTGTGTGTGTACATATATATATATATTTTTCCTTCCTTCTTTTCTCTTTCCTCCATCCCAATTGTTCTATACTTTTGAGCAGTTTCTTTCCCTTTTACAGTTTCTAGTATATCTTGAATCTTACTTACTTTTTCACTTTCTTACCTAAGGGAGACAATATGATGTTTACATATGTGAGTCTGATTTATTTCACTTTTGAGTATGATCTCTAGTTGCACATATTTACCTATAAAACTATCAGATAAGTAGTATACCATTGTATAAAAAGACCAAATATTTTTTATACATTTTCCACTGATTGGCATGTGGGTTTTTTCCAAGATTTGGCTATTACAAATTGTGCTGCTATAAACATGGGTGCACATACATTCCTGTGGTATGATATTTTCAATTCTGGAAAAATACCCACATGAGGAACAGCTGGGTCAAATGGGATCTCTAATCCTAGTTTTTTGAGGAAACTCCACACTGATTTTCACAGTTGTTACACCAGTCTATACTCCTACCAACAGTGAAGAAGAGTTCCTTTTTCCTTACAGCCCCACTGGCATTTGCTATTGGTTGATTTTTTGATGACAGTCATTCTTTCTGATGTGAGATGAAATCTCAGTGTTATTTTAATTTGCATTTCTCGAATGATCAATGATGTTGAACGTTTTTTCTTTTTCTTTTTTTACATTTGTATTTCTTCATCTGAGAAATATGTGTTCATCTCACAAGCCCATTTTTGGTTTGGGTCTTTGAATTTTGGGGGCTTGATTTTTTTTTTAATTCTTTATATGTTCTAGATAAAAGTCCTTTATCTGAGAGACAATTAGCTAAAATTTTCTCCCAATTCATGGGTTTTCTTTTCACTCTCCTAGTGATTTCTTTTTTCTCTCTTAATTTTCATTTCAATGGAGTTTATCTTCCAGCTCTACCTGCAGATTCAATACTCCTACCCCTGAGAAGCTCTCTCTCCCCATTTCCTGGCCTGGATCTAGGGACCAACAGTAGAAAACTATTGTTAGGACACTGAAAGGGAATAGAGACTTAGAGAGAAAAGATAACCTCCATGAGAAATGCAGGCATCACAATAATCATGATATTTCAGATCAGTTTAATAAATTGGTGGCTCTTTATATTATAATCATGGACTTTAAGAGTCTCATGAGAAAAATGTATATTATACACAATACACATACAAGCATGTACACACCTGGAATGAAGATAAGAGACTCTGAAGCCTTTCCATAGGCTTGCAAGTCCTTGTCTTTCAAATAGAATATCTAAAATAAGATGTAAAGCTATCATACAAATAAAGTATTATTTTATTAAGCCAATTTATCTCTCCTTTATGAAATGTTTCTAGATAACACCAGTAACAAGGAATGAAAAAACTGTAACAGTCCAGGGCAAGGGTAAAAATATGGAACTACATGGAGTGAAAGTTTAACCGAAGAAGCAATTAAAGGAGAAACTTCTTTCAAACATTAAAAAAAAAAAAAGTATTAGGATAAAGCCTGCACTGTTGCCACTGTTTTTCTGTGATTAGAAATTCCCTTTTCCACAATTTTTAAATTCTAAGTGAGGGAAAATTTAGTAACATTTACAATGGCAACAAATAATGATTTTAATGTTTAGTCTTAAATGATTGTACATGTAGTCTACATAGTTACTGAGTAAAATGAAGAGTGCTAATATGGGAGTTAATTCTTATCAATAAGAATTACACATACTTTGTGGCTAGATGTCATGCCTTAATTTATTGTGAGCTTAACAGATCAAGTAGGGCGAATTGTATTTTGGGAGAATCAACTATTAAAATGTATTTTTAACTTTTTATGATTAGGGGCTGGGGATTTAGCTTAGTAGCACGAATGTCTGCCTGGCAAGCGTGAGGTCTAACCTTTTTATGATTAGGTTAGTAACCTGCCTTGAGCTGTAAATATTCATTTGCTGCTTGGTCACAATGGAGTATATATTAGAACTTAGAAATCAACCAAGGCAAATTTATTAGCATCACTGGAGATGGGCAGATATGTGTAGGCTAAGTTAGGAAATGAGCATGAATGGATTACTGCTATCTGAATACCTGATAATTAACATTTTATTTGATTCAGTAGAATCAATCAATTAGATGTACTGACTCAGCCATCACAGCTATGAGACAAATTAGGATCTTATAGGTCTAAATAATCAGGATTCTTCTGGCTCTGATAAATACAGCTGAACAGGTCTAGCGACTTTATCCCTATAATGCAGTATTTTTCAAGAATGTTTTAAATACATCATTAGCATATGAAAAGGACAACACTGACATAAAAGTATAACAAGAATTTCTCTTTTCCAAGTCTAAGAAGCTTTAAGAGTACAAAATAAGTTTGAAAACATCTCTTGGTTTGAAGGCTCATGATGGACATGTAATTTTCAAGAAGAAATATTGACAATGAACTTCTTTCCCATGCTGTTTTAAAAGCACAAAGCCTCTATTCTGGGAGAAAAATGTACTCAGTTTCATCCAAAGAGAACACTGCAAGGTCTTCTTCTGTCAATGTCAACTCCGCCATTCACATTCATACTTCCTACATGAAAGATGTGGAATCCAAGACAAATAGCATGCACATTTTTTCTTCTGGGCATTTCCCCATAGCACTCCATTACATTTAATAATTTGCTAGTCACTTTTTAATAATTAAGGAACATAGAAGTAATTTGAAATATAATTGTCCCCAAACTTCAAGGTAGTAAAAAGATGGCCTTTATTGATCATCAATAAAAAATAAGCATTTTATGTAGTGTTTAAAAATAAATTAAAGCAAAATGAAGAAATAAAATTGCACTCTCAATGTAGCAACATTAAAAAAGCATTATAATGACATAAACTGGCTTTGAATATACCAAATCCATCAATGATTTATACATGAGATTTCACTGGTACCTATTAATAGTTGGTTATTCATGACTTTAAAAAGCTTTAGGATGACTGGTATTAGTATAGCCTATACTGGTTTTCCAGTCACTCAGTGTTTAATTTAGCCACCAATAGGTATCTAAAGTCAATTTTTTAAAATTCACTTCAGGGCTAGGTATTTAGCTCAATGGCACGTGCCTGCCTGGCAGGTACAAGGTCCTGAGTTTGGGTCCCTGTACCAAAAAACAAACAAACAAACAAACAAAAACTCACTTCACTAGCTGCTTAGATGCCTTTTTTAAATTACCTGCTTCAGGGTCCAAAAATAACAAAACTAAATATTGAAACAGGAGACAAAAGAAAAAACCTTAGAACAAAGAATCAAGATTTTGTCTAAAACAGTTGCCCAAAAAACTCTCAACATTCTGAGTTATCAAGACGAGTCAGTTTAATGCGCAATGTAGGTACCATTGTTGCCCCTGATTGATGCGTTTAGAAATGTTTTTTCAGTTTTTTTTTCCCCCTTCTTTTTCTCCTTGAAAGAGTCAGTTTAAGGAGATATATCATGCCCTGGCCTACAGAAGGTATGTAAAAATATTTGGTACCAGCTTTTTACTCTGAGTGTGTTTCCTGGGAGAACTAGAAGCAGGAACAATTACAGTTTTTAAAAACAGACTCACAATATCTTATTCACTTTTCAATATATTCTTTCAGGTATTGCCACTGCTGTGACAGACAACTAAGGGACAGCCAGGTGTTCCTCTGTGGATTCTCTTTCATTCTCAGATTGGCATTTGTGGTTTTGTTTGCTGAAAGACTGTTACCATTACACTCGAATTTGACACTGTTTAGGAAAGGCTGTGTTTGTACCTATACAGAAGTAGGATATGATTTGTACCTACTCGTACGGAAAATGCAGAAGTGGAGTACATGCGTGAGTTAATGTGAGTGGGGTGAGTGGAGCTCCCTTGGTTTTGTGTTAACAGATTTCAGTCTGGAAAGTATAAACTGAAAGGGAAAATAAAAGAGTTTTCTAGAAACACTATGAAAGTAACACTAAAAAATCTGATATTTACTTTGTATTTCGGAGGCAAAGCAATGGGATGTTTTTGTTGTTGTTTACAATGAAGAATCATGCCAAGACTCTTCCTTTAAAGCACAGTGTACAGGTAGATTGGTGTCTATGGAATGTGACTGCAAAAGGAATAAAGTTATCTTTCTCTTGGGACTTCCCAATTCCACAGTGAAACTGCTGTACCAGGTAACAGAAATATATTTCAGTGAGTGACACTCAGATTGGAAAACATCTGAAAAACATATAGGTAAAATAAAGACCACAATGCTGATGAGAAGCTATGTAAATGATATCAATATAATTTCTAAGATTCACTGTTCTGAAAATGATATGCAGGAACAGGAGGCAAGTAGTAGTAAAGAAATCCAGAAACTCAGAAACCAACACATGATATACTTTTTGCAAGGATGTACATTTCAAAAAATAGAACCTGTGCCCAGTTGTGAGTCATATATTAGAGAACTCCTATACAACTATACCAGTATTGCAATGCAGATTGTGGCACAATTCATGATTAAATTGTATCAGAATTTATGGAGTATTGGGCATGCTTCCATTTTCAGATGTACAAAGGGGTGTTAATTTGACAGCCCCTTTGCTAACCTTTGCTGAGGGTGTCATCTTCATTTCCCTAAAGTTCATGTGTTGCTTGGGCTTCTTGGTGAAGAATACTCAAAACAAACAAACAAACAAACCGAAAAAACCCACATGCATACACAGAAAACTATAAAATACTTTGGCCCAATGTTCTTTCTCCTATTGAATTATAGCACATATCACTGACTATCAAGCATATCACACAGCTGAGTCATTAAATGTTACAAGCAAATAGTCCACCCCCAGAAATGCTTTCATCTGGATAATTTTAGTAATCTACACACTAACTTACTTGTAGTATTATGTAAACATTACTTACATAATACTGTTCAGAGATTAAAGCACAAGGAACATTATGTTAAAAGACACATTCTCACCCTTCATTTCCATGTGCTTCCATGTATAGTTACCTCTCAGCATTCTATACTACAGGGCCTGATGATAAGGACAGTTAAGCTGTAAACAGGAATTTTTTAAATAATATATTTGGCTGGCTTCAATTAGGTTTTTCTTGGTTCCTAATTTAATTTGATTTAGATTAAAGCTGTATTGTTAATCTCCATTTCCTAAAATACATGCACAGAGAAGGGCAAGCTGATTGAAAGGATTTAAAGCTAAACTGATTGCTTGCCTTCTGATAATCAATCAGAAACTAACGCAAGAAAACTGAAGGAAAAAAAAATACCCCAAACACTTTAGATGCATTTCTCTCTCTCTCTCTCTCTCTTTTTTTTTTTTTTGGTACCGGGGATCGAACTTAGATACGTTTCTCTTTTTTTTTTTTTTGTACCAGGGATCGAACTCATGACCTTGTGCTTGCCAGGCAGGCGCTTAAGCCACTGAGCTAAATCCCCAGCTCTCTAGATACGTTTCTCGAACACATAACTAAAAACTAGTTTATCCTGTATGCCCTAAAATAAAGCACATAGAATTTGACTATTAATTTCCATATCCTAAATATTGCTATCTATGAAATACTTAACTGCTTTTTCTTCAAATTGAGCTCCATTCTGATTTTTCACTGCAGTCTGACTACCGTCTTCCCATGATGGAATTTTAAACAGTAGATTCGGCTGTTTAAGAGAGAGGTAAGTTATGAAAGAGTTGGAAAGCTCTATTATCTAAAAGTAATTGAAAGTTCTGGAAATAGCAATAGCTATAAAAATAATACTAATAAGGATAGAGTAATTTCAAACTAATTTTTAAATTTCTTACTAAGAGAAAATGATATCATATACTATTTTTAAAATGGCTCCCCAAATAATGCCTTACTCAAATTGAATTCACAAAGTTTAGAGAAATCATTACTTGAAATTTAAAACATTTTACTTCTCAGGATTATATAGAGGAGTGATTTAGTTCAAAGTGCCTTCAATAGTCTTGCTTTCACAAAATCATCTAGAAGTAACTGATCCTAAATTCCAAAGTCTAAAGACATGAAAGAATAAAGACGACAGTATCTTGATAACAGTTCTACCAGGGCATATTGTAGCCAGCAATAAAAGGTTCTCAGAACTCACAACCTTACCCTTGGATAATTGAGCACTACTGCAATATGAATGTAGACGTCTAGAAAAGTCAAAATTACACTTTCTTTCCCTCTGCTAAATTATTCTAAATTTTACCAACAGAAATTTATTCTCTGTAGAACTCAAAAATTTATTCTTGGACTACCCCCATGCCAGTTCATCTTATAAAAGAGAAACTTTTTAAAAAATAGATTACCATTACACTTGCTCAGGAATTAGCAAACTGGGTCAAGTCCAGCCAACCTCCTATTTTTATAGGACCATGAATTTAAAATGTTTTTTATAGTTTAACTTAGTTGAACAAAACTAATGTTAAGAATAATATTTCATAATGTGAAACTTGTATGACATACAAATTTCAGTGTCTATGAATGAAGCTTTATTGGAATAGAGTCTGATTATCTGCTTATATATTTTCTACTGCTGTCTTCACATTTAATGCAGAGTGAAGGTGTTGCAAGAGAGTAGAAAGCTGATCGGAAGTATCAGAATTAGGCCCTTCACAGGAAGAATAGTGGTTCCAATTCTAAGTTGTTGCTACCATATAAAAATTGTGTCACAATTCTTGCCTCACAAAGATCACCATGGAAAAAGTCTCACAGTGTCTGAAGTGAATAGTGTGAAATATAGACCAGGCCAAAGGGAGGGAGGGAACAAAGGAAGGAGGAAGGTAAGAAAACTTTTTGAGCAATTTTTAAATTTTAAAAGAATATTTAAAAATTTTGTATATATAAATACATATGCCAAATATATAAACCAGTCCTTAGAGCCAATAAGTTCATTTTTCTTTCTTTTTTCTCTTTCTCCTCCTCTCCCCTCTTCCTCCTCTTTTCATTCCCCTTCCCTTTCTCTTTCTCTGGATCTTTATTACTTTTATCAGCCCTTTTTCCTTTCCTTCCACTGTCCTTCCTTACTTTTTCTTTTCTTTTCTCCCTCCCTTACTCATTTTTATGCAGTGCATTCGTTCATTCATGCTTACTGAGTTAGTCACTGTGTTAGACATGTCCTTTGTAGATCAAAAGGAAAGGTAAGTTCTTTTTTGTTTTTGTAGAGCTTACATTGCAAGGGGCATGAGAAAAACACAAATAGGATACCCAGAAACTGTGTCTGGGGGTGAGGGTGGAGGTTTACTCTAGTAAAGTTGGTCAGGTTAAGCCTTCATCAACACATAACAGTTGAAATGAACCCTAAAGCATGCAAATGAGTCAGCCATTGAGAAAGCTGTAGAGAAATATTTATCATGGACAGAGTGTAGCAATGAAAAGATCCTAGGACACAAAAGGATTCTTTCATATCCAAAACAAAAGGGATGCTAGTATGTGATTGTTAATGAAATCATCTCTTTAATTTACTGGTGTCATAATTTATATCAACACTGTTTATTAAAAATTTAATTGCTAAAAATGGCATTGGATATTGTTATCATGTGTCCATAACTCTAATACAAAAATTCCTGGTGGGAGATTAATTTCACTCAAAGTCTGAAAAAACTGTAAAATATATAATACTTAAATAGCATCTTGATTATACAATACAGGTCCATATAACTCAAAGGAGTTTCTATTAACTCTCCAAAACAAATTAATGATTTCACAGCTCTGAAAAAATTTGAGTTATGGAAATAGCATATATTGACAGTGCAATTTTATGGACAAACAGACACAAAGGCTGTTTTGTATTTTTGCATGAAGTAGCTAAGGGTTACACTGAAAAACTTGTCCTGGGACTTTTTTGTTTAAATAATATATTCTAATATATCATTTCACAATCTCATTTTAAATGGAAATCGGCATAATGAAATACACACTATCTTACCATAAAATTTAACATTCAAATAAAATTTTCTTTGCATGAACTATTGTATTTATTCCACCACATTATAAAAGGGATTATATTTTTGCCATATGCCTTTCATAAGTTGCAATTTTACCTTCTTTTGGGTCTAACTTTAAGCCAGCTGCAAAACATGTAAATTCAATGAAGAAAACAGAAGAAGAAAGGATAAAGACAGAAAAATCTAAATGTAACTAGCCGGGACACTGTAGCTAGATGACACCTCCATTGTGCTGCTCTCCCAATTCTTTTGGATGTAAACTGCAGCGCTTTATATTTACTAGAGAACTTGCAGATGACTTATTTTCTCTTACTACTGTTTTATACATGACAAATTCATTAGTTTTTCTCTAAAAGAAAGAATGAGAATTAGGGACTTCAATTAGCACCACCACGTAACAGGCATGGGATCTCTGGTAGGTAACATTGTTTACTTCATGTTATAAGAGAATAAAAAAATATGAACACATACATTTATTTACTATCATGCTAGTAAACCTTCATACTTTTAAAAATAATTAATAAAATTACAAAAAATTAGTTTGTGTAATGCAGAGACTGTAAAAGGAGGGCACTTGTGAGTCAACTATTTTTTAAAAAACAAAATAATCATCAATTATGATTACAAAAATATAGAAGGAAATACTTATTAGCCATTTTTTAAAGCTCATTTTAGGTTTATCACTTTTCTGCTTGATTTAACATTTATGGAAACCTTCTAAGGTTGCCTTTAATTTTTGCCAGAATATTTTGAACTGGGTTTAAAACTGAAATTGAAGAAGCCTGAGGAGGGCTTTAATAACAACTTTCTTCAGTCTGTTTATTTAAAACATGATGAATAAGCAAGAAGAAAAGGTGCAGAATGGAAAAAGAAAAATGATCCCTTCCCTTCCTAGAAGTGTTTGGGGTTACTGGATTGGTCATAAACTTGCACCAGAAATTAAAATCTTCCGCACTGCTAGTAGCTAAACGTATCTGACATTGTTCTAGCCATTGTATATATGTATGCTTAGCGTCTAAGGGTTTGTAAGTGTGGTAGTTTTGAAGTTATAGAAAGGCAGTAATGAGCTTGACCAATCTTAAGTCTCCAGTAACACCTGATCTACTTGATGTACTCTTAAAAATTATGTAGTTTATTATAGTCTTATTTTGAGAAGATGGAGTTTCAATATTTTTCTACATTACATGATTAATATTAATTATGATGGAATGAAGAAATTAAGAGAAAGGAAATCCAGGAACTTAAATAAACCATGGAGTACGGGAAACAGTTTAGAAAGTCTGTTCTCCATAGCTCTTGAGGCATGAAGTGTAGTAGTCAGATACTACGTTCTAGCCCTGCCACTTAAGGGCTGAGCAAGGCTTAGAGTCTTTATTCATAAAATGAAAAGAGTAGCATCCACCTTGCAGGATGAAGGCCACAGATTTAGAAAAATCAGCACAGTATAGGACACAAAGAATGCCTCTGCAGCTATTAACATCATTTACCAACCACTCAGAGGTGATTTTTTTTCCTTCTCTTTTAATATTCAGATCATCACCCTTTGGGAACAATTTAGCCCAATCTTGACAATAGTTACAAAATGCTAATTATTTGTTAATAACTGAAACAAAATGTGAGTTTTCAAGATGGTAGGCTGGGGAAATCCTGTACAATATTTCTTCATATTGTAGAAAATCAGGTAGAGATTGGGGGGAGGGATATTTCTACAATAGCATCAGTTTACTTCAGTGATGTCCTGCAAATACTTGGAGACTTGTTTGGAGAGTCATGAAAAATGTTTTTAACCTGAAAGGTATTGTTGTTAAATATTTTTTTCTAGATTTGTTGTATACTGTAGTCATTACTTAGAATATTGCTTTTCACAACTGTCACTGTTATCAGTAGGTAGAAGACAACATAGATTAACATCATTATTCGGCCAAAGTATGAGGCCTATCTGGGCATGCGATGAGAATATAAGCAGCAATACAATATGAAAAATGGTCTTGAAGGGATCATTAATTGGACAACTGAAATCAAATTCCTTCAAGATGTAAATGGACTGTTACCTCTGGAGACTGAAAGACACTCCCTGACAAGCTCATCACTGTGAAACATCATAAGGTGCTGAGATTTATTTTTCTCACAAGAAGACATAAATTGATATTTGCATTTGCCCTGGTACATATAGACCCAAAACAAGGACTCTAGCAGTGCATAGAGGAGTGTTTTCTGTACATGTGGGCTTCATGAAGTTAACTCCTAAGTAGACGTTGTATGAAGACACAAAATAATCTCTCACCTTATGAGAACAATTTATAAAATTAGTAAAACAAATACAGTTCATCTTCTCTATCACATTTTTAGTATGATTTCTGTCCCAGAGAAAAGTTTGATCTTTGCAATTTTAAAATTTTTTCAAATGGTGTGTGTGTTTTTAAGAGGAATTTTTTAGAAGCTTGACTCAAGGAGACTGCTGAGTCCTTTAGAATTTTGCTTTTCCTCCTGTTGGATAAACAGATCCAGGCACGTTTTTATATTTTTTATTCTCAAAAGCAAACAGCCTAGTCAATCAACTTCCATATATTCAGACACAAGAATATTTCTCTCAGTGTATTTTATTTTCAGGTTTTATTCTGTCATAAATTTGGAATTAGAATTAAATTATAAACTTCAGATCAAATGGTGATAAAATGTAATGATGACTAAAATTTCAAGAGGGATCCATTTTACTGAGCTTGGCTCTCTGTTCTCCAGAGGCCTCTTGAGGTGGTAAATGAAGTGCAAAAATCTAACTGGGTGAGACCTGGCCTTGTTCATGCTTTATCTCTACAGAGTTCTAACACCCAAGTTTAAGGTTTGGTAAATCTCTTTATCTTTTGGAAAAACAGAGATTTTAATGAGTCTTTAAGTTCTTTCCTCTGAAAATAGGAAAGGGTTACCCATCCCTCCATTCCCCCAGATCACCCTTGTTTAGTTGTGTCTATGTCATAGCTTAGAACAATCATTTTTAATCATATCTCAGAACACAGAGACAATATATAGTGATTTGCTTATGCTCTAAAAAATTGCATTTTGAGACAAATAAAAAGGTCTGTACTACATTTTGGTTTCTAGAATTACAGAAGTTCCATTGTAAAAATGGCAAGTCATCCTAAGGATGAGGATATTGAATTACCTTGTAGTTTATACAATTGTAAACAGTTAATCCCAGCTTACCAAGCTATTCAAATTGAGACTTCTAAAAATGAACATTAGCATTTCCCAAGAACACAAGAATTTCTAAGGAACTGCTTAGATTTCTCTGGAAATCTAAATTAAGAAAATCACATCCCATTCATTTCACTAAGCTTTCCATTCTACAGTAACTCTGAGGGGGTTCTTAGCTATTCCACAACTGTATTTCTATCAAATGCACAACCTTAGATACTGCATGGTTTCCCTTAAATGAGAAACTCAAAATATAAATAACAAAATAAGCAATAATAGGAAATAGATCTTTTCCAAAAGATAAGTGGCCTCAGAGATGAAGGGAGGGAATGAGGGAGGGAGAGAGGGAAGAAAGGAAAAGGGGAGGGAGAAGAAGGAAAAGGATGAAAAAAAATTAAAACGTGTTATGTGTATCAACTCCCATCGAAGAATGTTCTCATTATTTATTGCAAATGTGTACTTATAAAAATGTCTTTTAAATGACAGCAAACCATGGATATTAAATACCATTAGTCTGTTACTAGCCCAGTTTCTCCCATGGTTGTCTGCAAGGAGGAGAAGCTATCTCCCAGATCCACTGGGATGTGAATGTGCTACCTTGTCAGCCTCTGCCAGGGAAATTTATTTGCTTCATGTCAATCCCTATCTGTAGTGATTTTCCTTGCTCAGTTTATATACCAACGATGTACATATCAATGCATCAACCAATTGGCATTCTCTATTATAACACCCCTTGATTTATTAGGACTGTTTCCCCAAAAACTCCTAGAGAACTTCAGTTTCTCTTATTTTTCTTAAAATACAGTGCTGCCATAGGCTATTCCCTAAGAAACTGAAATAAGGTAATGGTGGGGGAAAATATTTTCTTCTCTTTCCAGTTCATTTTAAATATTTTGTCTCAGCACTGCTCAGGTGACAAATATAAAATTGAATACTTGCCCTAAAGTAGTTCAAAAAGGTAATGAATAAATTCTTCAAACAGAGGATTCCCTATTACCTTTTAAAAAGCCAACTAACAGAGAAATTAAATGTAATTATGGATTACCTGAAAAACAGCATGTCACTAATATTCTGCAGGACACAGATTCTGGAATATCTCAAAAACAATATTTTACTTTATAAAATATAATTCTATTTTAAAAACTAAAACAAAAGATTCTATGTATTTCTCATGAAATGTTTAGTGATATCAAACAAGCATAGAAATACTTGTGGTAATATTCAAATTATAAACATGTTCCTTTTCTCTCCCTAAAATAATTTTGAGATTGATAGTCATATGTAGCCCAATAATCAACCTCAGTATTTGCCACAGTGTGCCTGTTTTTTACTTTTGTCATTATAATTAGTAATTATCCAAACACAGTAATTCATTCAGCAAATTTGCCCCAAATATGAATTTAAGTTACGTGGAAAAGGCAGAGGAAGAGACGGGAAGAGGGTGGACAGGAGGAAGACAGGAAGACTGAGAAAAGGAAAGACTGAAGGAAGAGCTCCATGGGGGTAAGAGTCCCTATCTAGCTTCTTTATTGCTGTACCTTAAGCATGCTGCCTCAAGTCTGGCACATAATAGGCACAAATAAATAGTGTATAAAATTTAAATTTATTGAGGCTCTGCCAGGCACCAAGATCTCCACATTTCTTTTTAACATAATCCTCTCAGTAGACTCAAGAAGTCAGTACTGCTATCGTTTCCAAATTAAAGATATGGATACTGCCTCAAAGTGTGCTATGAATGACCTTGTAAAAGAAGAAAAACCATGTTCATGATTGTCTAATTCTAACACATTTCAAATAAAAGGAAAACAGTGTCAGTACATTAGGAAAAGAGAAGGCACAAATGAGTTGTCCAGGTGTTATGTTCAGTGACTTTTATAGGTGGCCCTTTGAAGATTTTCTTCATCCAGCAGGATACTTTTTTAGGATGCTTTGCATTTGAAAGTTCTCAAAGCAACATGAAGGAAAAACATGAAGTCCATGAAAATTGAACCACAAAGGTTGATACAGTAATTTAAAAAATAAAAAGCAGACTCAGTACTTATCTATGGCCAACCATCACAAGTAAGGTGTCAAGTCACTGAATACATTTCAATAAGCTGAGGAAAAATGGATTACCTTTTATGTCTAATTTAAGTGTTTCTGCTGCTCTTGAGAGGACTAAAGAAGCAATTTGTTCCAGTGTACCAAACCCTTATGCAAATAGAACTCTGATACTGCAATACACATTTATAGTCAAAGACAATACATTTTTAAGAGCAGCACACAATGTAACTGCAAGTGAAGTCACACACACACACACACACACACACACACACACACACAGAGCCAGACAATGTAGGCTCCAATGGAGAATTTTTGAAATTACAAGCTATACTATGGTATGCACTGTCAAGTATACTTTTCTCTACAGTTTGTGATTCCTTAGAAGATTAAAATATTTTCTTCTTCACTGCCTAGTCCATCTTCCTTGGTATTTCATCCTTTCCACTGCTCCTTCCCACTCACCCCAAATTATTCACTTATAGATCACTGTGTCATGACTATAGTCAAAGAAGGAGAAAAAAATGAGGAGGGGAAAACAAGAAGAAGAAAGAGGAAGAGAAAGACAGACAGATACAGACAGAGACAAGAGAAAGAGAGAGGGAGAGGGGTAGTAAGAGAGAAATGGAATAATATTATGCACTTGGTTATCTCTTTCAAAAAAATTTTTAAGTGAAGTCTAGGACAAGAATAAGTATTATTTTTCAATTGATGAGCCTTAAGATATTGGAATAGTGTTAAACAAATAAAAGGCATGGCGCTAAGAAATAACATTCTGGAAAATAGAGGACATGAGAGTTGCTACATAGGTATAATGGAAAATTACAATTCATTGAATGGTAAGTTTTTATGTTGCTACCAAAATCCATAACTAGAAGGATGCAAAGTTATAACAAATATTCCTTTGGTTCTGTTAAGTATTTTCCCCTTGAAGTAATTCTTTGGCCAAGCTTCATGACTCTATGTGCTCTTGTAGTTATGTGTTTATTTGTTTGTCTGTCTGCTTTTGTATCTCAGCCCGTTTTGCATGGTTTGGGCCTCCGTCCATTATGTAAATATGGGTGCTCCCTAGGGTTTTGACCTAGGCTTTCATTTCGTGCAGTTCTACATACTACTAAATGCTCATTTGCTCCTGTGACTGTCTGCATGTTATGGATACCATAGCTGATGACATCAAATTGTGCACATCCTCTTTAAACCCCTTGGAGCAGTATAACCATGCTTGAAGGTGTTCAGTTAAGAATGACTCATAGGAGTCATTCCAGCAGTATAACCATGCTTGAAGGTGTTCAGTTAAGAATCCTATGAGTCATTCTTAACTCTAGTCTTTTTACTTCCAATCTCAAAGCTTTTTATAGTCTAAAATATATTAAGAAACTAAGCCTCCTTTGCAGGCACCCATCTAAACACTGGCTTCTTTAGAGAACTCTACTTGGATTAACCTCCTATCCTAGCTTAACTCATCCATATGCAACTCCACTTTTCTTCCATGAAGCCTACTCCTACTGTCAACAGTAGTAGGCTCACTCAATGATCTATACAGTCCTTCTAATACAATGTTCAGTATTATAAATAATCTTTACCACTAATTCTGGTATAGAGGGCAAGAAGCATTACAAAAACCACAGCTTGCCTCTGGGTCCTTAGCACCTAGTACACTGCCATTCACAATGTTATTGCTTGATCAATATTTGTTCAATGAATAAACAGAGGACTTTCATTACAGGAAACGGGAAAGGGTTTAGGGATAAATAAAACACTCCAGGCTTTTTATTGCAAGGAAATTGGGAGAGGTTAAGGAACAAATAATATACCCCTTACCCTCCTTGAGGAGAATAACATTAAATACAGAATGTCTGTTCTACATAATTATAAGATGATAATGAGTAAATAAAATCTACTCCAATTTAGATACATGAGGATGTGATAACATTGCAAATTAGAATTAAATATTTAGCTCTCCCTTCTGAGATAATCTAATATACACTAAACACTTATGGAAGACAGTTTTAAGATTTTATATTACAGGTGAAAAAGCAGACATGGCAAAGTTAATTAAGTAACCCAAGGTTAACCAGTGAATCAGAAGCAGAACTGGGACTTGAAACTCAAAGTTGTTAACCTCCAATCTCTATTGTTATCACTTTTTGGAAACTTTTTTTTTCTTTCTTTCCCAAAGTATTGTTATATTATTTTAAGAATTCAAACTACATAATCTCATAGCCTTCTCCAAACTATCACCTATTCTACTTATATTTGTATACAGTCTATATTCTAAATAGACTCATATACTTTTCCATGGGTTTTTCCTCTATTCTTTAATAGTAAGGCATTTTTGCCAGTGCCTCGGAACTATTCTCTGAAAAATATCAGCTCCCTGTATTAGTATTTGATGTTGACCACCACTGCAAAGCGCCAACATTTGACTCTTCTGCTGTAGGAAATCACATTGTATATTCTACATCTATAAACAACAATAGCTAGTTAGCTGCTGCATTCTATGGCACTGAGTAGACACATGAGTAGAAAATGCTGCTAATATTTAATAAACATTTGAGAAGTAAAATAGGCTATTAAATTTAATGGGATTACTGATTACAACATTTGTATTGCAAGAGAAATAAGCTGTGTTACCACTTCAAAAGGCTAGATACATAGTAAAAAAAAAAAATATATTAGTCCTCTGAGGCCATTGGCAATTATAACACATAATCAAAATGTGTCAAAAATACTTTGCTCTCTTCTCAGTATACATACTGAGTGTACATAAAATTTTGATTTTTACTGGCAAGGGCAAAGTTCTGAGTTCGATTCCTGGCACAAAAAAAAAGCACTGCTAATATTAATTTCATAGAGATTGTGAGGGGCAATACACACTTAGATTTTTCCTAGTTTCACAATGAATCAATTAGTATACTTTCTTTTTATATGTGATTGTAGCACAAGATGTTAAAGAGAATTTAATTTGTACAAAACTGTAGTTAATGTTCATCACTCTTAGGCATGTATAGAACCATTCTATCTCTGCATTTTGTCTCCATGGATATACTATCAAATATAAAATCTGCAATCACAAAATATTTCCTTTGTTCTTTTGGCTTTACTTGACCCATTATTCATTCACCAGAAGCAAACATTCTCCTCAAAGTACTCAAGTTAGTTTACTATATCAGTCTCTGAACCAGCTGTACAATTCCAGGCCCACAAAGAACTTTAAATGCCCAAAGTATTTACTGTTATTAATCTCCAGCATGACATTACATGAATTGGTTCTGTCATGTGAGTATAACTGATTATGCTTCCCCTAATAAAGATAGACGCTTGAGTTACACGTTTGTATGTTAGCCCAATGTAAAAAAGAAAACAGAACTTCTGTCAGACATCAACTTAGCATCAATTGCTCACACCATGAAAATGTCAATTAAAATTCTAGCTGAATCTTTCAAATACTATTTTCCAAGAAATGTGCATACTTGTAGGGTAAATTGAGAGGCTATATCAGGTAAATGTTAAACTCTACATAAGCATTAAAATTCCTGGTTGGTCGCTAACAGAGCACAGCATCTATTAGTGCAAGACAGCACTGATAGACACAGCACAGTACATTTGATCTTCACTTGGAAATGTGGAATGCATGGGTTCATCCTCAATCATCAGCCTTGTTTTGGGGAAATGACTTTGCTATCTTTATTTCCTAATGCTGAAGCGGCCATTATATTACATCAAGGAATAAAGGCTCCTTTCAAGAATAATCTAGAGGCTGAGTTGGCTCCCTGCCTTAGCTAATAGGTGATCTCAAAGACATGTAAAGAAAGCAAATTCCTACTTCAGTTTTAAAGTTCTGACATAGTATTTTTTACCCCATTTTCTGTAGAAGTTTCAATGTGACAATAATGAAGGATAACAGAGGGGAAAATGTTTCAATTTCACAGATAATTGCTTGATCAGAGAGTTTACCTGTAGAGATTCCATTTCTTCATCTTTTCTTTGGGTCTCTTCTAGCAAATCTACAATAATAAAATAAAGCATCTATGAAAATGTAAATACGAGGTGACTTTAATCAGTACATGCAATTCAGTCAATAACTTGTACAAACTGTTATCTGGAAAGAAGAGAATTTGATATGGAAGAGTAAGAAACAATGTTTTTAGGAAAAAAAGCCCTAGAGTTCCAACTGCTGCAATGCAGATCATACCAAACGAAAGCTACTTAAGAAGCTCTGGGAGGTCTCAGGTTTAAGAGAGACACCACAGGACGATAACAAATCAATTACAAAGCCAAAATTATATCAATATTTTGGATATTTGGTTCAATTCTCATATAACTCAAAAGTAACAAAAATTTCCTTATAAAAAGATTTTCTTTTGCAAGAAAAATTAGAAACAAACCATTTTCCTTTAAAATATACCACCACATCAAGTTACACCCCCAGAGTCAATTTTTATAACCAAATTTAAACACCCTGGAATAAAGAGAGTTATTAATGGAAGTGGAGCACCACCTCAACTATAAAGTCTTGTTAATTATCATTTCACGTAGAGAGGGTGGGAACGTTGAAGCTACATCTAACCAAGACTTTGGCATCGTTTCAGAGAAATTAGTGGCTGGAAGGAAAGGTAGTTAACTGAAGAGGGACCTATCTTAATGCATACATGCAATCATGGTGTCTCAGGCCCTACATTAATTTATGAACTGTCTATAAAAGAAAATTATTTGGCAAGCAGAATTTTCTGCCTACAGCTATACCACCCTGTGCTATGATCTTCTTAGATTTCACACACCTAAACAACGCTAGGCTGAGTCAGAACTTAGATGAAAACTGGCTAGAAACACCTATAGCAGTGCACATCAGTTTTAGCCTTTGCCTTACTCTGTAGCTTACCAAGAGGCTGTGTGTGCTACATGAAAGGAACACATAACATACAGAAACCTAATATGTATCCCAGAAACATAAATACAAATGTTTTTAGCACTGCTACACTAGATAAAGCAGAAAGAAGGAATATAATGGGTGGGAAAGCCATGCTGATGTATATCATAATTAGGCAGGCAATATACTGAAACTTCAGAAGATCTGGAAGAGTAAATAAATGATGGTAGAAGCACTTTGAGACTGCACAGCTAAGGCTATAATGAAGTGGCAAGCAATCCCCACAAGACACAATAAAGATTACAGGTAGTCTGTCTGTGTCCCTTAGAGGAACTGACTTTGCCTCTCTAAACCACCCATAATCAGCAAGTCAGTAATGACACAGGAACATACCAGTGTTTTAGGGTATATTTTTAAGGCCCATCTGGTTGGAATATCAGATTCTTTCGTTGTAAGGTATAGAAACAAACTTGGGGAATAGTAGACTACATTAGTGTCCTCAATTATTCCTTCCCCTATAAGCTTGATCATTTGCATTAGGATGTTAAGGCTCCTTCCATGAAGATGTCATGCACATCTGGTCCTTTACATCTTACACCTAGGCTGGTCTCCTGACTTGATTCAGTGGGCAGAATATAGCAGCTAGAAACTGTGCCAATGTGCCCAAAACTTCAAGAGGCCTTCAAGATTTTAACTTTCTACTTGGGACCTTATTATTAACACATGAACTAGGCAAGAAGAGCTGCATGGCCCACGACTCTTCCCACACCTGCTACCACAAAGATTGCCCTGCAGCTAGCAAGCAAATGACCAGACCTGAGGTGAACAGCTGAATTAAAACTGTCTATAGATGACTCAGAAGGAAGCTCAACTAATATTAGATCAGCTTCCCAGCTAAGCCCAAAACCAAATCAGAGACAATGAACTTAACACATGAAATGTGGGGATGGTCTGGTACCAAGAAGTTGCCAACTGATAGGAACTAGATAGTTGCTAAATGAATATGAAGCATTTAGAATTTATTTAAGAATAATTAACAAATACATGAAGAAAGGGGATCCAGACACTGAGGAGTAACAACTAGAACAGGTCTGGGCAGGAAAAGCTATAGTTCGCATTAACAAATGGCTATTTAGACTACTTCTGTTGTATGAAGGGTTTACAAGGGAACAGATTTAATATAGGACACAAAATTTTAGAATTATTTTAAAATATTCATCCAAAGAATTAAATGCAGAAGAACACAGGAGATCTTGCCACACACCAGAGACCCAAAGAATCCACTTAAGGGCCTGGATCTCAAGGCAATGTCATCCATGAGTCCAGCTGGAGGCCTAGAGTCCTCGACAATTTCTCACCCAAGTTTACATCAAGGATCTGCACTGAGAAGACAGTGGAAGCTAGAAAGTGCACCAGCAGGGTGAAGGATCTTTGCCAGCAGGCTGAGGGATCTACACTGGAGTCAGGAAGCGAAGTTCAAAGTAAGGACCAGAGCTCCCCTGAAAAGAATCACAGCCATCCTCAATGATAGCATGGTCCTTGAGCTCCTCTGATGATGAGAACTGCTGAGTGCTTATCAGGAAAACCAGTGTGACAAGCTTATCCAGGAGAATCAACAGCACACCACCTTCTCCTCCAGTTTTCCTTGGCAACAATCCTCACTCAGGTGGGCCTTCCACAGCCAGCACCACATTGATTCAGTTAAATTGGGTGTTACAAGTTGACTATTTGTTAATTCACCACAACTTCTAATCTTTATATTGCTCAATTTAAAAGGAAATTCTGAGACTTACTAAAATCCTTGCTTAGATCTCTTGCTTACTGTTTAGTCAACAAGTATATGACATTTTCATTGATAATCCCAAAAGGACTGAACTATGAACAAGAAGAAAATATTCTGCATGCAAAATCAGAGTATAATAATGAGAAGGAAAGCTGAATACCAGATAGGCCAAAATATAGATGCTTATTTCAACATGTTTCAGTAAACTCTGTCTTTATTTCAACTCTCTTCAATACTCATGATATATAAGATTACTGTTCTATCTCCAGGAGGATGTGACCATTTTGTTTTACTACTTCCAACATACCAGGAAGGTCTTAGAGTTGGGCTCTTTTAAAGAATTGAACTATTTAATGGTGCAAATAGAACTGGGATATATAATAGGGCCCATCACCCATACAAGAAAACTAAACTTGCTCCTCCAGAGTCAAGGTGGTATGGCAAACACAAAACATCTTAGACAAAAGTTATTGGATAAATAATAGATACTGAGTCTCTTACAACAACCAAACACAACTCATTCATCTGATGAAATACAGATGTGAGGAAGTTCAGTCTACCTTTCCTTTTCAAAACTTTCTGTTCTTTTCCATGTGATTCCTGTGAACTTTCTTTGATGGGGCCTAACACGTCCTGCTACATAATTAGGCCAACAACCATTTATCTGTTACTCTGCTGCTTTCAAGGTTGTATTTTCTAGGATGGCAAAGGAACTTGCTCAACAGTAAAGCCAGCAAATAAAGAAAGTAGAGGCAAGAAACAGAGAAAGAGTTGGTTGAGAGCAATATCTTATTTAGTTGACAAAACTCCTGGACATCTAACAAATTCATCTTTTTTTCTTTTGATTAAATTAGTCTTAAAGATTCTCAGGGAGTGTAGTTGTATTAAGTCTTCTTATCACACAGCACCTGCCTGGCAAGTGCAAGGCCCTGAGTTCATTTCCCAGTACAAAAAAAATTTTTTTTTATCTGCAAAAACCTGGAGAACTCAGTGTTGGGAAGAACTTTCTGTTCCACGCTGAAACATTTCATTTTACAATACACAGAGAAAGATGTGAGGTTCAAAGAAAATCAATGGTTTGCCTGAGATTACCTGGTTAGTACAAAAGCCACATCTCCTATCTTGTACTCTAACATACCATGCTCTCAACTGGTAACACTCGGTAATTAATTACACCTTTCTTCGTACTGTCACACACAAAAAATAAATATTTGTATTCCTCAGACTTGCCTTAGGAGTTCTCTGATGCCCAGAACCAGGGTTTCCAGTTTTCTTAACAGCTAGCTTTGGCACTTAACTTAGATTCTGGAATTCCCTTAGCCACGTATATGGCTGCTCACTTGTTAGGTACCTTGTTCAGGTACATATATTTGGAATGATGAACAGGGTTATTAACCTGTGATGATGAAATATGGCTACTGGGCATCATAGAGAACCACTACTTTACTGCAAACAGGTGCAAGCCAAGTGAATATAGCTGAGATCTCTAGATAGCTGACATGAAATAATGTCATGACAGCTGAGCAAGATTAGTATCCCCTGTTACAATAAGCAATTTTGTTTGTTCTTAAAACCTTAGAACATATGACTGCATGGAAAAAAGCTGGAGGACTGCAATGCTCCCTTACTTACCACTGGTATGTTCATGTTTTCCTTTATTATTCTCTGGTTTGCTGTTCAATACAAACAGCAATTCAACTGCTATGCAGATTGCTGTGGCTAAATGTGCTTCCATCAACATTAGCTAATGAAAGATTTTGGTGTAAAGGGCAACAGCCCTGTGTATTTTCCTTGGATTGGCTCCAATTTTTAAAGGTACTGATACTAACTTATTATGACATATAGTCATTAGAGGGAAAAACACACTAAAAAAGCAGGATACTATATATGGCAATTGCAGAATCCGGCTGTTTTGTTGCACTTTGCTTGTTTCATGTAAAGTAATATATTATGACCATATTTTTTGCTAAGAAAATTTTGCACCACTTCTTCTGCAGTCTTTCCAACCAGAGGTTTGGCTATTTAAGAAGGTTTAATACGTTTTATGTTGTTTGTGGTTTTCTGTAGCCAAGAACATAGATAAGTGATTTCTTTATTTATTTGTCCAGGTGTACATGAACAACATCTAGTAACTTGATCCTTCATATGAATATTGAGGGTCAACTTTAGAAAAGTCTGGTTTTTCCTTTAACCTTTACTACAAAACATCTCATCCACAGGCCAGCTGATAATGGCCAGAAAGGCAAAGAAACATGGGTTCCAGATACAGCAACATTGACAACTGGACAGAACACCACTGGCAGCAGAACATGTTGAATTAATGACTGCAGTTTAGAGAACAGCATTTAGATTCTGGTTCTACAGTTCACTTAGTAATTCAGTTCTCCCACTCAATGTTATTCTATGTGTTCTGAGATTTATTAAAAAGAATAGATAATATAAATTCTAAAAGAGCTCAATATTTAAAAAAATAAATTTGTGCATTCCTCTACATGGATAACAGTCAGGATAATGAAATCAATCAAACAAAAGAGCAAAATGTAATCCATAAGAGGTCATAAATGATGGGCTTATGAGCTTTCCAGAGCTGCATACCTCATGCTCAAGTTATTAACCACATGGATTGAACAATGGTTAAGTTTTGCTTTTTTGTTCCTTGACTATCTCATTACTGGAATCTTTAATATTTTAAGGACAGAAGGAAACATATAAACTATGTAATCCCAAGTATTAATCCTTTTAGTTTTGATTCTTTTTTTAATTTTATTTTAAAGAGGGTAAAATTAAATATAACAAAACAGGACAAAGCCGATCAGAAGAAAACAATGTAAACGATACAGATTTCAAAGCAAGACAACAGGAGATATCACTGGCTACCATAATGTCTCGTTTTCTTCTAAATAGTTGTCCATACACAATGAATTCATACAAAACAATACTTTATTAAACTATCAGAACAGAATGATATAGGCATTATAGGCCTTCAAGACGATAGGGGAATCATCAATGGCTGCCATAATGTCTCTCATTCTCTTCAAAATAGCTGTCTATACCTTCATGTATGTTGAAATTAAACAATACAAAACAGACTAAAATCACTCTGAACAAAGAATAATGACACTACTAGATTTCACGGCATGATGATACAGAATCTGCAATGGATAACATAATGTTTCATTTTCTTCAAAGTAGCTGTTCATTTCATCTTGCATTATATAATAGATTCTCATAAACTGTTTAGAAGTTCTACGCATGTATAATTCTCTACATGTATACTTATCCTTTCTGTATTAGAGGGAAAAACAAAACAAAACAAATTCCTAGAAAAACATGAAACAAAAAAGACAAATAAATTACAGTAGCAAATATTCCAAAACACTGACAATATAGGCCTTCAAAACAAGATGGTAGGAGCATAACTAGGGCTATTATTTTACATAATGATTTTCAAGAGTCCCTCAGATCACCATATACTGACATGCACAATTGTTCCAGTCCTATGAATGTTAATTGTTTTGTTCCAAGAACTTATAGAATTTGTAGCACAATCATCTTAGCTATCCTAAGTGTGTTTATATAATTTTTAGATATTTTTCTTTTCCCTTCCTTTTCCTTTTTCTTCCTTTTCCCTGAGATTTGATCCTTTTAAGAGAAGTACACCATTTCATAAGTGAAATATATATTATCTTGTGTATTTGCAAATAAGTAATCATAAAGCTGCAAGAGAGCTGTTTAAGTGAGAGCAAGAAATAAACTGTTTGGGGCCCGGCCTGCCAGACTTGCCTCCTGAACTGACACAGACTCTGGCAGTATGCAGATGGAGCAAAAAAACTCAAATTATACTGAGTTGTTAAAAACAAAACAAAACAAACCCTCAAAGATCTAATCTAAACCCTTCACAAATCTATGGATACCATGGATAAAGTTCACAAATCTCAGCCCAGGGTTTTTGTATTGGACCAGAGTCCAGAACACACACACACACACACACACTATAACGACTACCTTCATTTGCTTTTTAAGACTGAGATAACATAATATTCTAAGTTCCTCCATACAGGGTCGTGTATTTTTTAATGTCTTCCAAAACTGAAAGAGAACTTCATTAAAGCACATGTGTAACGTCAAGAATCCGTGGGACTACAGTCACCAGCGGAACACATCAAATTTCCTTAACTCTGAGACAACATCACATGGCATGAGTCGGAAGGAAATCAAATACCAGGACACTTGAGAGGCTACTGTCTTAGCACGGCATGTTCAACATTATAGTATGTAGAATATCTCACATAAAACCTCAACAAAAATTTTCTTTCAATGAATGACTGTTGAATAGTTTCTCTGTTTACTATAACATTGATCAGCAAATAATTGCTTTTCCTAGTTCATTATACTAGTAAAGGTAAATGAGATTTAAAAATATATAATAATATGACTTTCTATAGTAGTCCAAATCTTTTAAGCACAATTAAATATGTTTGCCTTTAAATTAATAGAGGGCTGGGAATTTAGCTCAGTGGCATAAGTGCCTGCCTTGCAAGCACGTGGCCATGAGTTCGATCCCTGGTACCGATAAAAAAAGAAAAAAAATACATTAATAAAGTCAGGGCCAGATACAGCTCAGTGGCACAGCACCTGTCTGGCAAGCACAAGGTCATGAGTTTGAATCCCTGTATCAAAACAAACAAACAACCATAAATTAATAGAGTTGACCTTCCTTATCATGGGTTCCAGATCCATGCATTCAACCAATTATGGGCTGAGAATATTCTTTTAAAAAGTAGATTTATGGGTTGGGTATAGTGGCACATGCCTGTAATCCTAGCACTTGGGAGGCTGGGACAGGAGGATCACTGTGGGTTTGAGGTCAGCCTGAATTATATAACCAAGTTCAAAGCCAGCCTGCACTATATAGTAAGACCCTGCCTCAAAAGAAGAAAGGGAAGGGAAGGGAAGGGAAGGGAAGGGAAGGGAAGGGAAGGGAAGAAAGACCTACAGATTTGTTTTCTTACCATCCTTTCCTAAACAATACTATATAACAACTATTTACAGAACATTTACATTGTATAAAATATTAAGTAATCTACAGATGATTTAAAGTTTGCATGTAGGTTGTATGCAAAAATGACACCATTTTATACAAAAGTCTTGAATATTCTTGGATTTTGGTATCCATGGGAACCAATCCCCAGTGGATACTAAGGGACAAGTATACATGCAAAACCCTTAAAATAGTATCTGGTACACAGTAAGAATTATATGTGTTAGCTTATACTATTATTTTTAAAAGTCACCTTTAAATATACATTCTAAAACTAGGAAACTGTTTGATAAAGAATCAAACAAGCAAACAAGCAAAAGAAGCCTCCTAGCACAGTGCCTTTAGACTTCATCTCTGACAGGCAGCTACATTATTTAGAACTCTGCCATATCTACTGCCACCCACTGGCACATATTTGGATATACTACAATGAGTTAAGAGTTTTCTTATCAGGATTTACCACAGAAAACACACAGGTTAAAAAGAAGAACAACATTCAGAAAGTATAGCTATCCCTTATGGTTTGTCTCAGACACTAAAACAAACAGAAGGAGCTCGACTGCTCCAATAAATAAAAGGTTTATACTCCACTGTCTGTCTTGGGTATATGGTAAAATATCCAAATACAGGTACTCAGGTTTTTGTTTGATGTTAATTCATTTCTGGTAAGACTTTCCATTTAGTCAACTGTAGAGAAAAAATATCTCTTGACCACAAACCTGCTTCAGTTTAGAAAACAGCACAATAATCTACCCCATTCCACCTTGTTCTTGGGCCTGGTAGGGAGAAACAAGAAGTTATAAAATGAAAGTTCTAACTGTCAACTACTTGGGGATGGGGGACATTTCTATTAGAACCTAGAGGTGAGAAAGTAAGAATGTGTTTACTGCAATAGAAACTGCAGTCTAAATTGTCCAGGGCTGTCTTGGTCAAAAACATTACATGTGACAAGAAAGAGAAAGAGAAATGGGCAAGAAAAATGAATGGTCTTTTGTAAATACTATTTAAAGAGTAAGTTTCATATGCTCAAATCCAACTATTAAATTATGGTTCTTCCTGCATGCACCATTTCTGAATTATGTTAATGTAACAGAAAGTTTGGCTTTTATGTAAATTCCATAGGTTAGAAGGTACTTTACCTTGAAGTATGTTCCAAGTCTAAACTCACCGGATGGAACTAGGTATGCAGAACTGGCTTTATAGACAGCCTGTGTTTTTGACTTGTTTTTGATCATCTCTTCTTTATAGGAGGCATAAAAAGTTTTGCCAGTTTCTTGACATACTAACTATTGAACCAAATTTACGTTTACTAGGCCTTCCAGATTTGTGGGTCTATTCTAGATCAAAACTAAATTTAATGCTTTATAGAAAAAATTTTACACTTCTGTAGTTCTTATGACAAAAAATCTCTCTCTCTCTCTCTCTCTCTCTCTCTCTCTCTCTCTCTCTCTCTCTCTCTCTCTCGTACCTGGGATCAAACTCACGATTTCATGCTTACAAGGCTGGGCCCCTAGACAGCTAAGCTAAACCCCAGATCCAAAAAAAACTCTTAAGTCCAATACTGGTTTGCATAGTACACAGTGCACTTAGTTACATAGCATAGCTTAATATCAAAACACCAGGTGCATCTCCTTTGACAGATCACACACATAGCATGGACCAATACATGTACATCGAGTACATCACAGCCTGAAATAGAGGCAAACTTCTTAAGACCTTCATAGATATTAGTGTTTTTCTCATAATTTGACCTGCCACTTCGATATACCCCTTTAGGAAACTGAATGATTACAGAGATGTTTTTTAGTGTACATATGATATATATGTGAAAACAAAACATTTGACAGTAAAGTGGATGTGACAAAATTTTAAAGCTTAAATACAGAGTTTTAAAATGTGGTTGACCAAGAAAACCTCAAACTACTAAAAGAAATCCAAGGTCAAGAATTTTATACTCAATTATTTCCTCACCCTCTTTCCCAATTTGACACCATTTTAAAGATTAGGTATAATAGCCCCTCTTATTTAAAGTGTTTATATGTTACAAAATTCTTCCTATAAAGATTTAATGTAAAAATTATTATTATTTGGCTTTTGTGTTGCAGGGAGTAAATACCTTGCAGCTACATTTTAAAGGAGGAGAGGTTTGTTTCATGGTTTCCGAAAAAATCAAAGCCATGATAGGCTTGTTCCAAAGCAAAGATATCATGGTGGAAATGGAAACATGCCTGCTCACTTCATAACTGCTACAAATCAGAACAAAAACACTGGCAAGAGAGACACCATGCTAAGGCACTTCCCGAACTGGGCCCCATTGCCTAAAGGCATGTTTAGCTATTATACACTTCAGTAGATTAATCTACTGATGGGGATAACATCCCCTCCCAGGTGACAATTAAAATGCACCAATATAAGAATTTACACAAAATACTATCTTCTCACCCAGTAGACTGTCAAAAAAAGCATTTTAGAATCATTAGAGAATTTCAAAAATATTACTGCCACTTATTTCTGTGTGGGCAAATTACTTAATCTTTTTGTCTCAGTCTCCTTAACTATGAAGCCCAGAAACACATGGATTCTTGATCTACTTCACAATGTAGCTCTAAGGAATAAAAGGGAGCAAAAAGGTGGGAATTAAAGTTGTTAATCAAAAGACTTTAAAATATTGTAAATACCCTAAATTTAAATAAATTTAAGGATACACAATCCCCACCCAGAATATGGGCCCGAAGTAATCAAAATACATTTTGAGAAAGAATCACAGTGGATACTGGTGGCTTTGATAGTGGAAAAAGGAGGGCATGAGCAAGGAATGAATGCAGCCTCTGGAAACCAAAAAGGGCACGTTAAGGTTTGTGTCTAGATTCCCCCCCAAGCCACATGCAGTCATGGGGGTGGGCTTCCAGGGTTTGTGATTGATTCCTGGTCCAGTGCTGGGATTATGGGTGTGAGTGCTACATTCTCTTTGGGGCTGGTATCCTACATGCAATATACAGGAGGGAAAGAGGCTTGCTTGCTCTCTCTCTTCCCTTTTTGCTCTTGTTCCTTTACTGTCTTTTGTCTCCTCTGCCATGCCTCTCTTCTTCGAAGTCAGCTGATTACAGACTGAAACCTCCACAAACCATGAGCTGAATAACCCTTTCCTCCTTTAACGCTGGGTGTTAGGTATTTTGTCTCAGCAGCAAGAGAAAAGTTAACACAAGGCAAAAAATTAAATTCTCCCCAAGAGGCTCCTGGAAGGAGTGGAGCTTTGCCGCCATACTGATGTTCAGCTGGTGACATCCATTTATAGTTGAAAACTGAAGCATTCTCCAAAGACTCATGTATTGAGAGGTTAACCCTCAATATACCAATGTTCAGGGGAGAGCCTAGCAAGGTCACTGGGGCATGAAGGTGATGTTATGATGTGGGCCTAGTTGAAGAAGTTAGGTCACTGGGAACATGCCTTGGAAGTATCCTTTCTCTGGTTCTTTAGCTGTCTCTCTGCTTCCTGAATGCCAAGAGTTGAGCGGCTTCCTTCCACTTCCACCATGATATTTGTTTCTGCCTCGAAGTCCACTGATCAAGGACTCAAACTGCTGAATCCACCTTCCCTTTTTAAACTGTGCATCCCAGAAATTTTTGTGTAAGATAATACATTTGAGCTGCTTTAAGTCACAAAGTTTGTGACAATTTTCTTACAGCAGCATTAGGAAACTAACGTATCTTACAAGTTTCATTAAATAACAGATTACACTAAGAGGTAATTTAAGGACACACACTGGCAATCCACAATAACAGGACTAGCTGATCAAATGGTACTTCACATGGATCACGGCAAGCCACATAGGATGCATACAATTCAATGAAAGCTTGAGAAAAAAATCTGGGACAAACCAGGGATAGTAAAAATGAGGCCCTGATGATAAAATTTCAATGTGACATCTGCCATAATCTGTCACTCCAAGATTGCAAGTTCCCTCATTGAAAGAGTCATGCATGCTTATTTTAGGTTTCTTAAAAAGTACATAATAAGTTCCTTAAAATCACCCCTGTTATGGCCAAAGCTGGAGTATAATTTTATAGGCAATGGTATAAAATTTAGTCATCCCTGGTAAAAAGTATGTGCTGATGCTAACATTTATAGCATAGCTTGGTGGGCACCATTCCATATAAGAACTGGATTTCTGTTCACTACTACATGCTCAGTACCTGCCATAGCACCTCACACACATTTTGCCCTACATTTGTATTTTGTAAGTAATGAAGACATAAGAAACTGATTAGTAAGTGTATGAGGTGTTATATGATACTATTTATAAGAATGTAAATGCAAATAAATTAGTTTAATATTATATTTGAATTAATTTTCTTGGATTTTATAAATTCGTGTAGTATAAACATTTTGTAATTCCCCTTCACATAACAGGAGAAGAAAGCTGCTACCCATATAAAAGTAAGTCAAAGAAGAAACCTGGTGAGTAGCAGATAATAAGGAAACAAGAATGGCCAGCTAGGGCTCAAGGATTTAGTTCAGTGGCATAAGCACATGACAAGGTCATGAGTTTGATCCCTGGTACCAAAAAAAAAAAAAAAACAAGAATGGCCAGCTACAATGTGGTTGAGAGTAAAGCCAATATATTACTAAAACAAGGAGCAAAGTCCTCACAAAATCAGGGTGTTCATCTTTATCTTCCTGTTTATACATATGCTCACATCCAAAGTTGGCAAGAGATACAATCTTGGACTGAAGAAACTATGCGAACACAGAATAGAACAAAGGTGTTAGGCATGTTGGCACACACCTATAGTCACCGCGCACTGGAGGCTAAGGCAGGAGGAATGAATTCGAAGCCAGCCAGGACTATTAAAAATGCATGCAAGGCCATCTTGAACCACACAGAGAACTCATCTCAAAACAAAACAAAATGCCAAAAACAGAAAATAAAGGTAAGGAAATTCACTCAAACTTCTGAAAATCAAAGATAGCCTTTTAGCAAGATGTGGGGAGGGGTGGGGATTTACAAACAATTCTACAAATACAGGTTTAATATCCCTTACTCCCTAATCCTAAATATTTGAGAAGTGTTTTACATTTAGGAAGGCTTTTTAAAAATGTTTTGGAATATTCATATTAAAAATATTAGCTGAGTATTCCAGTCTAAAAGCCTGAAGTGCTCTAAAATTGGAAAATGTTGAGCGTCATGGTGATACACCAAAAATTTTACATAACAGAGAATTTTGGATTTTTGGATCAGGGATGCTTAAACTGTATAAACTTGACAATATAGATAAAATGGACTACTTGACAAAACACATAGTGCCATAACATACCTAATAAGACAATACAGGACTTAAACAGACCTGTAACTATCAAGAAAATTGAAATTTTAGTTTATTTTTTAAAATTTTAATTAGTACATGTTTGCAGTGTGTAATGATTACACTCATTGTGGAGATCTGGTACATGTACGTAACACATCTCAATTCCTTTTCTTCCTCTTTCCCCTTTACCCCCATTTTCTTTCTTTCTTTTTCTTTTCTTTTTTTTTTTTTTTTTGGCCGCATCTGATTCATTTATTTATCTTGTAAGTCCTCAGCCTCCTAAGATTACAAGCATGCACCACTATACCTGGCTAAATAACTTACACTGTAAATGTGACTTAAAAAAAAAAAAAACTAAAGGAAGCCATATCTAAAGAACTGAAAGTCAGAATGAATTCCTGCCAAAAACAAAAACACTCAATAAAGTTATATAAAGAAAGACCCAAAGAGATATGCATACTGGATTAAGAAGCACAATAATTGAACTCAACAACAGATGTGAACAGAGAAAATTAAAAACAATATACTTGAAGAAAGATCAAGTGATGTTCTGTATTCAGAGGAACAGGAAGAAAATGGAAGAAAAAGAAACACAGGCTTCAAGAGCATTGGGAACCTCAAATCACAACAAGCTAGGTATAATGTTACAACAATAAGAACAGAGAAAATGGGAGGAAAAACATTTGAAGAAATAATAGCTGACAAATTAGTCAAATGGATTAAATCATTACTTTTAATAATTGAAAATCACCATAAACTTCAAATAACATAAATTTAAAAGATTCACACCTAGGCACATCTTAACTGAATTTTCAAAACCAAAGAAAAACATCCTAAAAGCAGAAGTAGCTTACTACAGAAAAGAGATGTACAAGAGATTAACAGCTAATTTTTCATTAGAAATCACAGAGGTGCAAAGGTGATGATAGGTCATTTTAAAGCAGAAAAAAAAAAAGGTCAATGCAAATCATTCTGTATCTGGAAAAACTATCCTTCAAAAATCACAGAGACATTACAATATTCCTAGAGTCCTTCAGGCTGAAATGAAAGTACACAAGAATCAAAACTTAAATTTCAAACAATATAAAAAAATAAAATGTATCAAAAAAGATGACTATGTAAGTAAATATTTTTTCTAAAGTGTAACTGTAATTTTGTTTGTAATTCTTTTTCTTTCCTCCTAACTGATTTAAAAGAGAACTACATAAAGCAGTAAAAAAAAAGTCTTGGTTGATGAACTCATGGTGTATGAAGATGTGATTTGTATAATCTCACAACAATGGTTTTCCAATGATGGATCACATATATAATCACATATACTAATATTATATTGCCAAGTGACATCGGAGCCATCTCAGTTTCAGTAAGTATCTCTATGATAGTCACAAAATGCCAAAATTGCATAATGATGCAGTTTTCAGAACATATCAACATTGTTCAGCCATGCACAACTATATTACAATAACAGCAAAATGAAAATGGGAGGGAAAAGAACCACAGAGGAGCAGAGAATCTGTGTACTACTAAAATTATACTGATATTAATTCTAAATAGATTTTCACTAACAAGAGGTTTATTGTAGTGAGGGTAAGTACAAGAAAAAACTTATAAACCAAAATAACTAATAATGGTACACTAGGACATATCTATTAAGTACCTTCTATGAAATATCTACTTAATATCTAAACATCTATTTAAAACAAGAGAAGCCAATAGTAAAAGAAGAGAAAAGATATAAAACATAGAAACAAATAACAAAATGCTACAAGTGTTTACTTGTAAGTATTACAGGTATACTCTGGAGATAGTACAGGTTTGGAATCAGACTACTACAATACAGCTAGTATAATAATAAAGCTAGTTACATGAATGTTTTTGGTTTCCCTAGGGCACATAAAAGCAATATTGTAGTCTACTAAGTATTTAATGCCATTATGTTTTTTTAAGTACATAGAAGAACTTAAAAATTATTAACTGTCCAAAACTAATGGTCATCTGAGCTTTCAGCAAACTGTAATCCCTTTGGTGGCCAAGGGTCTTATATGGATGCTGATGGCTTCTTACTGATTGAGTGGTAGTGACTGAAGGTTGGGGTGCCTGTCACAATTTCTTAAATTAAGAAAATAATGAAGCTAGCCACAGTGATTAACTTTTCCTTCATAAAAGATTTTTCCATACCACATGTTGCTGTTTAATAGCATTTTACCCACACTAGAACTTCTTTCAAAATTAATAGTCTACTTTTGTAAATGCTACTGCTTTATCAACTAAATTTACATAATACTCTAAATTCTTTGTGTCATTTCAGCAAGCCTTAAGTATATGTCACTTTCTTTGTTCACACATAAGTAACTCTTCATGCAATAAAATTTTATCATTCAACTGTAGGAACTCAGTCACATCTTCAGGTCCCAATTCTATTTCTCTTGTTGTTTCTATTGCATTTAATGCTACTTTTTTCACTGAAGTCTTGAATCACTGAGTCATCTAGGAGGGCAAGAATCAACTTTTTCCAAACTCCTGTTAATGTTCATACTTTGACCTCCTCCCATGGATCATAAATGCTCTTAATGGCAATTAGAATAGTAAATATCTTCCAGAAGTCTTTCAATTTATTTTGCCCAGATACATCAAATGAATCACACTATGACAGCTGTGGCTTCACAAAATGTATTTCTTAAATAATAAGACTTGAAAGTTGAAATTACTCCTTGATCCATGGGCTGCAGAATGAATGATGTGTTAACAGGCATGAAAACATTCCTTAAGTTACACAACACCAGAATTCTTGGGTTATCAAATAAATTGTCAGTGAACAGTACTACTTTCAGTGGAATCCTGTTTTGGGCAGTTAAGTCTGAACAGAAAATTTGCAATATTTGGTGAACCATATTGTAAACAGATGTGCTATCATCTAGGCTTTGTGGCTCCATTTAAAGAACACAGGAAAAATAGACTGAACATAAATCGTAAGGGCATTGGGTCTTTTTTGGAATAGTAAATGAGTGTTGGCGTCAACTCAAAGTCACTAGTTCAAATAGTCCCTAACAAAAGAATCAACCAGTTTTTTTGACACTTTGAAGCTTTTGACTTCTTCTCCATAGCTATGAAAGTTCTAATTGGCATCTTCTTCCAAAAGACTTTCTTCAATCTATCTTAAAAATCTGTTGTTTAGTAGCCACTTTCATCAATTACTTCAGATAAATCCTGCAGAGAACTGGGGCAGCTTCCGTATCAGCACCCACTGCTTCACCTTGTATTTTGTACTGGGGAGGCAGCTTCAGTCTTTATACCTCATGAACCTCAGCTGGCTTCAGCTTGTTCTCCTACAGTTTCTTTACCACCTTCAGCCTTCATATAATTGAACAGTATTTCAGCCTTTCTCAGGTAAGGTTTTCACTTAAGGGAACACTCACTGGTATGATCTATTTAGTAAAAACTTCTTTATATGAATAAAAAGGTGATTTTACTTCCTCATTTGTGTGTTCACTGGAGTAGCACTTTATAATACCTTAAAGAGCTTATCCTCTGCATTCACAACCAATCCAACTGCTGGGAGCAAGAAGCTTAGCCTTTTTTCCTGTGTCAGTGTTGACATACCTTCTTCACTGAACTTCCTAACTTTTAGCCTTCAACTTATAATTTAAATAGCCATAAGTGTTTCATTAGCATGATGGGAAGCTTGTGAATATTACTTGCCCAATGGATTTTTAAAAATCATATGATTTGAATTTATGTTAACAAGATTCATATCCAAAGGAACAAATATGTTAAAAGTAAAAGGAAAAAAGTAGCAATTAAAGAGAGCTAGAATAGTTACACAATACCAGACTTTACAAAGAAACATTTAAGATTCCAAGTGACATAAAACAATAAACAAGTAAATTAACTGACTATATAAAATTATTATAATAATATATACAATAATAGGGCCTCAAAAGACATGAAATAAAAATGGACAGGATAATTCAACAATAAAAGACTCAAAAAAGAATAGAGAAAAGGAAGAGCAGCAAGGAAATAGATTTGAATAGTATAAGCTAATTACATCAAGTAGCTATTTACAGGACACTCAAGAACAGAAAGAATACATGTTTACCACAACAACGGAAGATACTGATGGCGAACCTATGGCACACGTGACACAGCAGGTTGTTTGCATCACTAAAAGGTGATAAGCTCTAAAAGGTTTGCCATCACTGGTGTATGGCATTGTCCAGCGTAGACTATGCTATAGGCTATAAACAGACCTAAATTTAAAAGGCCTAAAATTACATAAAAGATGACTCTGACAAAACATGTTAAAACTCAGTAACAGAAGAAAACAGGAACACTTTAGAAGAATGAAAGTAAAAACACTACATAATACAAATTACGGGATCCAGAATGTTTACTAAGGAGGTCCAAGAAGCTCATTTTCCAACATGCTCTTAGACTTGACGAGAGGAAGCAACTGTACCATTTCGAAATCAGACATTTCTTGTGTCCTGGCAATTATGGCAATTATGGAGAATGGCTCAGGAAATGAGACAGTGGGCTTTCTGGCCAGCAGCATTACTCATGATGGGCGAAGGATGGAAGCAACTTAGCTATACATCAAACAATACGTGAGTAAACAAAAATGTTCTTCCATGTAATATTGTACTATTTCACTAATTAGGCAAAGAATAGGTAAATTCATAGAGATTAAAAAAATAGCTTAGCAGTTGCCGGAGGGTGAAAAGAAGAGAAAGCCAATGGGTACTAACAGTTGTCACTTTCTTTTTTGACTAATAAATGTTTTATAATTAGCAATGCTAAAGGTGGCATGGTCTTATGGATATGTGAAAATATACATTTTTGAAAGGTGAATTTTATTTTATGTGAGATACAGTTAAAAAATAATTAGGACTACTGTTCCTTTTATGAAAACAATACAGAGCAAGAGCCTTGTATAATCATCCTTCTACTACCTCCTTCCACCATTCTAAAATGATGATGAAAATAAAATTATATAATTGTTATAATTAAATGAGATAATGAATATAACTTTCTCAAATAATACTTATCATCACTATCATCATTACTATTTCATCACACCAATACCAACATCTTATAATTATCACTGTCGATTTTACATATAAATTGGTGTTGATGATTATTGAAGCCTTTGTGGCAGGAGAGAAAATAATTTAGTACAACCCGATATCTTAAAGTAAGGACAATCTATTATTTTCTCAGATACTTTATTCTGTATTGAAATTTATATTATACAGTACTAATGTTTCTCCCTCCCATTTAAACTAAGTTCTTCTTGCTGACTTGAATGTGTAGTTATCAGTAAAGCAGAATGTTAGGAAACACCAAAAGGCTAACAAAACTAAAAACAAAATTTTGTTTGTTAAAACTTTGCAAAAAGCAGAGATATCTTCAAATTCTATAAATTTATTCTATTTCCAAAATGCAGTTTTTCTACCTATAAAATATCATCATAAATTCTCATCCTAATTATTACAATAGCATCCTGTTTTCTCTAGCTCCAGCCTCATGGCAGTCTAATTGTTCACTTAAACCACCTTGTTATGGATCCAAAATGGAATCTCATGTCACTCTTTGCCCTAGAACACTGTATGGCTGCAAACTCTTATAGTATTGGATTTCAAAAGTGTGACTGCTCAAGTATTCTAGGAATATATCTGAGCTCCACAGAAAGAAATTCTTCAGTTCAGTTTTGGTATCCTTGGTTGTTTGGGACCACAAATAATAAATTGAAGCTAGGGCCTGGAGGCTTTAATGAAGGTCTTAATGGTCCCCTGATGCTGTGAAGGGCAAAATCATCATTATCTTAAAATCATCACCGACCTGAGTGGCCTGGAGTGATCCTGATCAACATGAGAGCATCTCAGCGTAAGACCTCTGCTGCACTCTGAGTCATCTGATAATCCCCTCCTCAATCAATAAATGCCAAGGTTCTGGCTGCCTGGTGACCTTGTACTCCCAGTGAAAAACTGGCCATCCCAGATCCTTGTTCCATTGACATTCTGCCTCTTGCTTTGTTTCCCCTGTGCACTGTAAGACCTGGCAGGAGATTGGAGGCTCACTGCAGAGGTTCTGATACTTGATGGATATGGAAGCAGGGCTGAATAGTGAAATGTGGCTAGTATTTCACATTCTGAGATCAAGTCCAGACTGCTTTTAGTACTTTTTATAAAGGATTGGCTACAAACCTCACTTCCAACAGTACCATTTCCTATCATAACTACAATATCTTATATTATTCCTGGACTTCGCTATGTAAATATTTTTCAAATACCACCTCTAAGAAAATATCCTATTAGCTTTCACAAACCATTCTGCTAAGAAGCTTTCCATTGCCATGATAAAATACCTGAGAAAAATCAACTCAAAAAAATAGGGAAAGTTTATTTTGGCTCAAAAGTTTCAGTCCAAGGTCTGCTGACCCCAATGCTTTGCGCTGTGGCAAAGAAGTACACTGTGGTGGGGAGCACATGGGGAAGCAAGCTGGGTTTTGGTGACCAGGAAACAAAAAGAGTGAAAAGTAGGAACCAGGGTTTCACATTCTCAAGAGAATGCCCCCCAATGAACTACCTTCCTTCAACTAGATCCCCAGTACTTTGAGGGTCTACCACTTCCCAATAGCATTACAGACTGCTAATCATATCATTTAATTCATGGACTCCGGGAATATTTAAGATCCAAACCAGGCCCAAATTCCCCAGATGTAGTTTCTTCTGTGTTCCTATATTTGTTTGTTTCTACTTTTATTATTGTAATCATTTGATGTTTTTCACTATTGTACACTTGGATCATCATGATATTCAAACTTTTTGATAAATACCACATTCAAGAGCTTTTTTGGCAGTATATGGAGTGAAGAAGTATTTGTGTTCTCATTTTTTTTCTTTATCTCTCTTTTTTTTTTATTTTTTCTGGTAAGTCTGAAGTTTAAACCTGAGGTCTTACATGCTAGGTCTTACATGATAAGCACTTGGCCACTGACCTATACCCCCAACCACATAAAGTTTTACAAAAAAAAAGAATAGAGGTAAAATTTCTCAAAATCTTTATAGAATTAAGGAAAAGTAGAAAGACAGGGAAACATTTACTACTACTTTGTTCTACTCTAGTCTCTGTATATTTACCCTGATATCTGGAAGTCAATAGCTTGCTTTTGTGAATATCAGACTTGATGTCTGCCTCTAAGATAAGAAAAATAGATGAAAAATCAAATGACACAAAATAGTATTTCAAAATAATTATTTGGAAGTTAAAACTGTAGTTTACTTAAACTGCACTCTATATTTCTCTTTCTATATTTTTATCTCCATTTTTGTCTCCTCAAATGCCTACAACTTGCTGTCCCAAAAGTAGTTATTCACTGACAAAAGTCAAAATAATCTGGTCAGATCTGAAACTGGAATAATGTGACAATTAGAACAATTCTAAAAAAAACCTAAGGCTATATGGATCCATCTGTAATGATCAAGTTTGTGGGTAAATTTATACAAAGCCCATTCAAAGAGGGCTATGCCTATAGCACTGAAACTTTAAGCACTGTATTTTGGTAGGTCAGTATATAATATGTAGATGCTGCTGTCTTAGTTTAGTGATTCAACTGATACAAGCAATAATTATAACGATATATATCCTCCAAAAACTTTTTAAAAGTTCAGAAACAGATTCTTCATTTAGTTTAAGTAATTATTCTCATTGTTAGGATTGTTTATAGATAAGAACATGTGGCAAATCATTATCATTCACCTCTAATATTTATCTCTTTCTTTTATACCTCAGGTAAATACACTTTAGATAATTACAAATTTTCCCTTTTTGTTCCTCAAACACTCATAATTACAATAATTCTTTTGTATCTTTTTATCCAGATCCTTTTAAATTCCAAGAAGCAAATCACTGTTTCATCTGGACACAGAAAACAGCACAGAGGAGTTTTTTCCCCTGCAAATGGATTACATAACATGAATATTTTCATTTATCAGATCAGTTTCTTTTCATGTCACTGTCAAGGCAATAAAAGACTAAGAATGTCTTCAAAGGACAGCTGTCCCCCAAATCAGACCTCAGACAGAACTAAAAAGGCAATTCACATGGATTTTTAGTAGTTTATTTCCTCAGTATTAATGAGAATCAAAAATGTCTGTTTCTTTTAAATAGAAGGAATTGAAAAAAAAAAAAAAAGAAATCCAACTGGTAATAGAAAAAGAAAAGTGAACCAAAATAGTCTCCAATTTAGGATTGTAAGATGAAACGCAAATTTTTGAGAGTTTTCACTGGTGTTAGGTTCAGATGATAAATGGTTATCATGAACAATCTCAGGTCACTGCAGCTTTTAATTAGTAACTTTCATAAACATAAAAAAGTGTCAAGTGGTTTTTAATGCTGATTACAAATGCCTACTCCATTAACAAATTGTCATATTAACACCGGCCACATTGCACTGTCTATCTTTAAAGGTTATTCACTTCATTTTCATCTATTTTAATTAACTTTTCCCTTCCTACTAGGGTTTATTATTAAGCAGAGACAGAGACATTTTGCCTCTATTTCTGAATCTGAAGCATTTTGACTGATTAGGGGATGGAGAAAATGCAAAAAATGTAGGTCACAAATTAGATGGCGGTGATGACTTGTAGATACAGTTAAAGCCAGGATCTGTGAACTCTACCAGAACACTGGCTGAATCAACTTCATGTTGCCAAAATGCTTCTGGAAGTTACTTGAAACATTCCCTCTTCCATAGCAGCTTCTTGTATTCACATTAGCTCATAATAATACATATAATCAAAACTGACAGGCTACAAGGAGCTTAGGCTTACTGGGAAGGAAAAATGCTCATTGTTTACATTCCCAAACGTGGAAAGTGAATGAAGTGTACTTGTAATCCCCAAGGTAAAAACCCTAAAGTTTAGGCTGGTCCACAAGCTTATGAGAGACCACAAATGCTCTACTCTTAAACAATAATCTCTCTTCCCAGTGCTTTCTTAAGTAAATAGAGAGAAACAAGAATCTGTCTCCTCACCACCACGTTATATCACATGTAAGCAATATCCACAATTTCCCCTCAAATATCACCTTTGCAGAAAGGACCTGTCTGATCTAAAACATCTAAAACAACTAAACCTTTCCATCCATCATGCCTATTCCTATCTTCACGCCCTGCTTTGATATGTTTATCAGCAATGTCAAAAGCTTTATCTAAATACAAATAGTAGGTAGCTTACTTTCAAAATAAATATGTATTATAAAGATAATAGGTATATGTTCAGACTAAATGAAGCTGAGTAATAAATATGATCAGCTTCAGGATAGCCACAATACAAAATTAGAGAAACAAAAGGAGGAATGACATAAAAGTGAGAAACAAAAGAAAATACACAATTAATTAGAATTCAAACTAAAATATAGGCTAAATTTTAAGAGGAAGACCACTTTTTGATAGTTCATAAGACCACTGGTAATCTTAAGAGTTTAAAGTATTCATAAGCACCACACTATACTGTCTACCTTAGGTATGTTGTAATGAATACAAAGTCATACATATTACAAAATTCTGTTTGAATTGAAGTGTATATAACTCAATAAACCCTTTTGCAATTTAATCATTTTGGACATAGTTTCAAAGGCTTCCAGAAATTGAGAGTGAGAGTATGCTGCAGGTCCTCAATGACAGGTATAGGAAAGTTTGGGGGAAGACAGGACTACCCCAGAAGCAGGCTTCTAAATTAGTGTTGAAGAAAACACACTGAAACATAAGTAATATTTTAGTACAGTCTTAACCCTATTTGTTACAGATTACAGAATAGCTCTTCTCCCTTATCCTGAAGTAAATCTCACTTTCAAGTCAGATTATCACATATCCATTATTCTTTCAGTGGCACAATAATTTTAGTCAGCTAATACAACTCTTTTGCCTGCTCTAATCTTTCTGACTTCTGACTTTTCTAGACACTTGCCATTAATACAACCTTAGAGTCCTTACTAACACTAGTTCTGCCTAGATCATACTTCTATATGATCCTTACATCATTTAGGTTCCTGCTCAAAGGTTATTACATTAGAATTTCTACATCACATTAGAATTAGAATCCAAAAAGATCTACAACATTACATGCATATGTCCCTTCCACCTGATGCTACTTTTTTCCCTCCACTAAATTATAGGCATCCTGATGTCAATGATTTTGTTTAATTGGTCACTAATTCAGGCACCTAGACCATGGTAGGGACATAGTATGCACTCACTAAATATATGATGAACATATTTCTCCAACTGTATTCTTCCTATAAATGTAAAATCAAAATTTATGTAACACAAACTATGTTTCATTTTCACACTCACTTTCCTACAACACCAATTCAACCTTTCTTAAAATATTTTACTCATCATTGCATTTAAAGGATAATTTACACACTCTGCAAGATCAAAAAGCCATCTTCAAGATATTTAATTATCTAACCTTGCCATTCACCATTCTTTTCAATATTCTAAATTCTAGAAATACTCAACAATTTACAGTTCTTAAGTATATCCTGTTTGCTGCAACCTCTAATTCAAGACATTTCTTCTGCCTAAAGGGCCCTAACTTCCTTGTGTTACCCTAGTGCGATGCTTTGAAGGAATGTATCTCTCTAAAGTTCCCATGTTAAATTTAAACCCCAGCGTGTCTGTATTAAGAGATGATACTTTCAGGAGGTGAACACTCTGAAAATCAAACACTCATGAACTAGATTAGCAACATGGTATAAAGGCTGGGGAACTAGTGAGGTAGGCTGTTTTTTTGCCCCCACTCCAGCTCTATGGTCAGTGGGGATACAGTATTAGTCTCCTCTTGACCCCAGAGAAAGAAGCATTTAAGACATGTCTTGGAAGCACACGACATGATATTCACCAGAAATGGAACCGAAAAGAGCTCTGATTTAATACTTTCCGGCCTGCATAACAGTAAGTGAACCACTGATGCAACTGAAAACCTACCAACTCTAAGGCATTTCATTATAGTGTCATGACTGGACTAAGATGCCGTATTACGTTTTAACTTGTCTTTCAAGATTCGGCATAGTTTCCCCATTTGGAATTAGATATACTTCTGTTTTCACAGTATCCTGTGCTTTGCTTTTCCAAAGCACTTTCACACTATTTAAAACAAAAAACACTGATCCTGTTTTCATCTGATTCCTCTCTTGTCATTGGAGAGCTTTGTAGGAACTGCAGGGGTCCTTTGTACTTAGCCAACACAGTGAATGGAAACCTGTAAATACTTAATGAATATTGGCTGCATGAATGTAGATACATTCATGTGAACCAGAAAATTTGAGATTTGACTGATTTCTGAATGACTGGAAATTACTGAGGAGTCTGATACTATAAGACTAACTAAGGTTATAAATATCTATAGTAGACTGTTTTAAATAACTGACATAATAAAATATTTGTCATATGTAATTTCAAATATAAAGCTGAGATATTTTAAACTCTATAAAGCATTTGGGTAAGTAAATATTATATAATTGGGAAGGGTTAGGCATGAGTCACTTTTTTTTTCCTTCAAAAAAGTAACCTTGGTTAAAACTTCAAGATTTGCCTATAAAGTAACTGCAACTAACTTTGAGACTATTACAACTAACACAATAAATCACAGAATAAGTAACAGGAGTTTTTATTACAAAGATTTGAATTTAAAGATACCATGATGATAGTCCTGCCCTACCCTCATCCATTCTCTGGGTGAGCATTTTAGGGTCCATTTTCCCACATGGTGATGGATTTGCACTTTGCTTCATCAGGTTTCTTTCAGGCCAGGAACACATTTTAGACATAATTATGGGAGCTGTCTGTGGCAGTGGAAAACCAAAGTTAACTGAACCACATGGAAATAAAATCCATGTCACTGGTGTCATTACCAGTACACTCTAACCAACAGAGTTAACCTCAATGTAAACAGCAGGCAAAAATAGCAAAACACTCCATCTTTTGGAGAAATCAAGCCCTTCGGAAAAAATGCAATAAGATGGAAACACCTGGACTCATATTTTTTTGGAACCAAAAAAAGGACACACATATTGGTTTCTTTTTAAAAAGTTATACATGTATGTGGGTCAAAAAAATCAAGAGTTTAAAAAGGATACAGTGAAAGGTAAGTTTCATTCCTTGATACTCAAATATTGACTTCCCAACTTTCAGATATCCTCAAAAGTCAATCTCTATTATCACTTTCTTAATTTTATCTCCAGCTCAATAGATTTATAAATGTACATACAGTGTGTGTATGTGTAGAATTCTCTCTTTTAAATGGTAGCAAGTTATACATCCAATATATCAGTGGAAAATCTTTTATAAATCTGCAATTTATTAACTTGAAACACAGGATGGATATCTAATATATTGTTAAATAAATAACTAATTATAAAATTATAATCTTTCTCCTACTAATTTAAAATTAAGCTTTATCATGTATATGTTTGACCAGGAATCTGGAAATACAACTGTTTTTGCAATCTATCTAGTCATTTACTTCTACCATTGATTTCACATTGCTTTATGTTTTGATAACCTAAAAGTATAAGCAACTAAGAACATTTCATATAGTGTATACAACAAATTGCTAGTACCTTATGAATATTAGAAACCACAATTCATGGGATACTGTTATTAATCCTAAATCTTAATTATTTATACACAACAAAATGCTAAAATAATTAGTTTAACAATCAAATAAGAAGTCTGAACACAATATTGATGAATATTTGGAGAAACAGACACTATTACTCCTGGTGAAAGTACGTATGAGTATACCAATGGAAGAAAATGGAGAATAGCCTAGCAAAAATATTGAAACATTTACATACTGAATTACCAATTCTACTTCTGGGAATTTATTATAGCTATAACCTAATGCATGTAAAATGAATTTTGTGTTTTGTGAGCTACTGTAGAATTATAGCAAAAACTGAGAGCACTTTAAATTCATATCAGCAGTAAAATGTAACAAATAAATTATGGTATATTCATACAATGGAGTTTCAACAAACTTGTCAAAAATAGACAAAACAATTATACATTAATATAGAAATTAAAATGCTCCAAGCAAAGGTAAGTAAAAAAAAAATGTATCATATGCCACCACCTGGGTAAAAATGAACAGAAAAAATATGTAATCTTATTTTCTTACATATGCATGTTATTCCTGAGAGTACACATGAAAAAAATAGAAGCACATAATAGCATAGTGAAGGAAAGAGTTAAGAGTAAGATTTTTCAATAAATCCTCTCATGAATCATTTTCAGTTTAAAGCTAGGAATCAATAATACAACAAAGTTTTAATTGATAACATTATAGTCCAAGATAGTTTTCATATTTGTCATTAAATTATTCATTCAGCTTCATTAAACACTCAAAGAGTAAGAAAAAAATAGTAGGAATCTATTATAGCCATGATTTATTGAGGAAAAAAATTAAAGTAGGTACAGGTACAATCAAGTAACAAGAAAAAAGCAATAATTTTTAATCAATAGTAAACTGAATCTTGAAATAAGAACACTTTATATATTATGCACTATGGCCAAGTATATCAGCACTGAAATCAAACAAATAATCCTAAATGAGAAAGATGAATAATTTAAGAAAAATGTCATAGCACCTTAGACTATGTTTCTTAAAAGTAACATCTTAATAAAATTATAGCTCTTCAAGTAGACTTCAAAATTTTAGTATAAAAGAATACTAAATATTAAATATTATTATCAAAATCTGAGCTGCAAAACTACCTTCTAATAGCACAGTGATGTTATAATAGTAAAACATAATGTCTATGATCTTTCTGTTCTTTGTAGTACAAGCCATAAAAGCTTAGCTTAACTATTCCGAACGGATGGGAACATATTCTTCATCAAATGTTTTTGATAGCTTTCAGAGTTCTTTTATTGTCTCTAGAAAATATTTTCAAATCATCTCAGAAATCTTAAAATGATAAGGAGTGAGACTATAATCTTATTCACTTGAAAGTACCATGACTTTTCAACTGAGAATTAACCAGAACTGCCACCCTAAAATACCAAAGGATAGGACTGGGAGTGTAGCTCAGTGGTAAAGTGCTTCCTAGTATGCACAACGCTCCAGGTTTCATACAGATAATTGAGGCATACAGAACCCCGACCCCAAAGCTACAATTAGAAAAGAGCTTTTTATCACATATCATAGTCAAAATCCCAGAGGTCATACACAAGCACAGATTCTTAAAAGCTGTTAGAGAAAAGCAATGAAACATTTATACTGGTAAATCCATTAAAATTACTGAGAACTTCTCAGCACACACTTTAAAGGGCAGGAGGGCTTAAAGTGAAATGCCTCAAGCTCTAAAAGAAAACAATTTGCAATCCACAATAATATATCCTGAAAAACTCCATTTTAAAGTTGGTGGGGAAATAAGGTCTTTCTATGACAAAGAGCACCTTTAGAAAGGCATAACAGTAAGATCAGCACTCCAAAAAATTTTAAAGCATATCCTGGAAAGAGCTAATGAAGCCGACAATGGCAGAAGTCTAGTATACCGAATACATCAAGCAGGGTAAGCAGTTAAGCAGAAGGAAAAAAAAGAATCTGCAAAAGGAAAATAATATAATGACAGGAACAAGTCACTACTCGGCAATAACTTCAATGTGAATGCTTATCAACTGCCTGATCAAAAGACACAGGCAGATTGGATCAATAAAACCCAATGGTATGGTGTATACAAGGTACACATTTAATTCAAAATGAAATTCATGAGCTAAAAATCAAATGATAGACTACAATTTTCCATGAAAACAGATCCCTAAAATAAGCAGGAATAGCTATTCTCACACAAAGTAGACTTCAAGCCAAAACTGATAAGAAGAGGCAAAGAAAGTCACTACATATTAGTTAAGGGAAAATTCAAAAGAAAGAGATAATTAGGAATATACACACAATAACACCAACATACCAACTTCATAAAATAAACACTAGTGAATATAAAAGACCAGATAAAGCACCAACACAGTTATAGTAAGGGACATCAATACTGCACTATCATCAATAGACAACTAGAGAAATAAAATCAATAAATACCAAACATTGAATCACACCTGCAAACCAAAGGACTTAACTGGCATCTATAAAGTGTTTTGCCCAATAACAAATTACACATTCTTATTAAGAGCTCATAGGACTTTCTCCAAAATAGACCAAATACTATTTTATAAAACATGCTTAAATAAATACAAAAGAATCAAAATTATCCCATGGATACTGTCAAACCACAGTGCAATGAAACTAGAAATCAATGGCAAAAGAAACCACAGAAATTATGAAGAATAAAAAATACATTCCTGAATGATCAGTGGTCAGAGAAGAAAAGAAGAAATTAGATCCTAGAATCAAATGCTAATGCCAATACAAAATATCAGTACCTGTATTGGGACACAATGAAAGTAGTCCTAAAACAAAAGTTTATAGCTGTGAATGTATAGCTCAAAGAATCAGTGAGCCCAAATAAATATCCTAATGATGTATGCCAAGATCAGTAAAACAAGCAAATCCAAATCCAAATCTAGCTCATTGGAGGACATAAAAATGAGTGTATAAATTGATAAACCAGACACTAAAAAAATCAATACCAAAAAAGAAAAAAAATCAATTAATTGAAGAACTGGTTGTTCAAAAGAATAAATGAAGTAGACAACCCTTAGCCAATCTTACCAAAACAATAAAAGACCAATATCAGTTCAGTTAGGAATGAAAAAAAGCAAGATTATAAATAGCACTGATGAAATTCAGATTATTAGTAACTACTAGGGAAATGTGTACTTTGGTAAATTGTAGCATTCAGAAAAAATACATTGCTAGATACATATAAATTACAAAACTGAATCAATAAAACATAAAAACCCCAAATACCAATATCAGGTATGAAACTGAGGCAATCATAAAATCTACCAACTAACAAAAGCTCAGAATCTGAAAGATGCACTACTGAATTCTTCAATAGCATCAAGAAAAATTAAAACAGGAATTAACCTGACAAAGGAAGTGAAAGACCTCTACAATGCAAACTAAAACACTCTGAGGAAAAAAAAAAAAAAGGATTGAAAAGTGGATAGGCAAAACCAATACTATAACAATGGCCAGACTTCTAAAACTGATACCTTGATTTAATGCAATCCTAATCAAAATAGCAACAGCATACCTCACACAACTAGAGAAAACAACTTGAAAATTCTATAGAACTAGAAGAGATCCAGAGGAACAGAACAATCCTGGGCAATAAGAGCAAAGAAGGAGGCATTGCAGTCTCAGATATGATGTCACACTAAACAGCTACACTGGTAAACACTGTTATGAAAACAGATTTGTAGATCAACTGAACAGAAACAACCCCAGGCACATTCAATAATCTGATTTTTTGATGAAGAGGCCAAAAATATATGCTGGAGTAAAAATAGCCTCTTTAGCAAATCTTGCTGGGCAAACTGGCTAACCAGTTGCCGAGGACTAAACCTAGATCCATATCTCTCATCATTCTCTAGGCTAAAATCAAAATCAACCAAAGATCTAAATATTTTAAAACAGAAATGCTTAATATACTAGAAGATAAAACTGGCAAAACTCTTGAAGACACAGGCCCAGGCAAAGATGTTCTGAATAGAACCACAATCACATAAGAAATGACATCAATAGTCAACAAATAGGATTGTATCAAATCAGAAAGCTTCTGGATAGCAAAGGAAACAACCCACACAATGAAGAGACAGCTGACAGAATAAAAAAGATGATTTCCAGATACTTCTCAGAAAGAGGACTAAAATCTCAAATATATAAAGAACTCAGTAAAGACCTCCTTAAAATAAAAGACCTGATTATAAAATGGGCAAATGAAATTTCTTCTCAGAAGAACAACAAATGGCCAATACATATATTTCTAAAAAAAAATTCAACATTGTAGCCCATTAGAGAAATGAAAATTAAAAACATCAAGAATCACTATCATCAAGAAGTCAAATAAACACTGGAGAGGCAGCAGGGCCAGAGAAACTCTATCATTTTTAAGAATATAAACTAATATAATCATTATGAAAATCCATATAGAGATTCCATAAAAAGTTAAAAATAGAAATTCCATTGGAATCAGCTATTCTTATAGGTATCCTATGGAAGGAGTTAAAGACATCATATTACAGTGATACATGTATAACCATGTTTATAGAAGCACAACTCATAATAATGAAATCTCAGAAGTGGCCTATATATCCATCAACAAATGACTGGATGAAAAAAAAAGTTGTATTTAAGAATGAATGATCAAGATTCCAAAATATATTTTAAAAGGAGGAGGGATTAAAGTGAAAAAGAGGGCAATGACTTTTAAATGTCAAAAATGACTTAAAATAACATAGCTCATTTGTTTTAGGAAACTATATTACTATTATCATTACATATGGTGAAAGCAATGATTTGTATCGCTGTAGCTAGGACTGCTCCAGCATGCCACACTGCTGACCATATTCCTGCATTATAGGTTCACCCTTCCTTTTCTTAGTGACACTACTCTTTAGAGGTTTCTGCTATTCTTTTTATTACTCATTCACAGTATTCTTTGAGAATTCACAGTCCTGTGGCTAACCCTTAAATAGCACTGTTTACAGGGTGCAGTCTTTAAACTCTACAGATTCACCTCCATGGTCTCTGGAGATCTATTTCAGAATATAACTAGTCTAATTTCAGCTTCCAGGCCCCACCATCATCTACACACAACTCTGTTCAGTCCAGGTGAGCTGCTCATCAAACCTTGTTTGGATAATGCTGCTTTTATCCACCTCTGAATGCCTTTTTGTGGTCTGTATAATTTCTATTTAACCTTTAAAAGTCAGATGAAGTGTCATCTCTAAGAATTTTCTCGTAAATCCCTAATAAAAGATGACTTTTCTTCATGCTTCCACAGCAACCTGTTCATGTGGCATTTAAAATCCCACTTTGATATCACTAATTTACATGTCTTCTTTCCTACTAGACCACAAACTAGAGGTCAGACATCTTTTCTTTATTTAAACCAGGATGTATAAAATGCACATAGAAAGGTTATTAAAAGTACTATAGAATGAATTATCACCAACTCACACCTGTATAATTATTCCCAGAAATATCTTATCTGATTAAACTTTATATCTTCTGTGACTGGTATGTAATAAGTACTTAATAAATTTGTGGTAAGTAGAAACAAATGGCATTAATCGGGTTGCAGTACATTAATCACTGGAAAAAAATAAGCTCAGTACTCTGATAAAAAAATCAGATTTCAGTAACCAAAATTACCTATAACTTATGTAGGGGGGTTGCAGTCATACAAACTGGTGACATCATAGAATGAAAAATTGTAACTCAATAAATATGACATTTTACTGCTAAAAAAACCCACATTATAAAGACTTGTTATTAAAATTCAAAGAAAGGTCAGTGTGAAACATGTAATACTACTTTTGTCAGCATTAACTCTTCTGTAGTTAGTTACATGATATAGCCATAAAATATCTCTTTGACTACAAAGAGACAGGAACATATCAGCAGCTAAGCCAATCAGCTTCTTCACTGAAATGTGTCAGAAAGATTAATGAAAATGTACCAGCTACCTATGGTGAATAGATATGGGAGACCTTAAACTAGGTGGGGAGAAGTACTACAGATACATAACACAATGCCAAAGGTGAATGACTAAGAAGTGACAATAGCTAACAGGTCCCCTGAGACACAGGATTGAGAGACAGATTTTCTCAATTTCTGCATCCAGTAAGGATGCAGAAACTTTTGCCTATACAACTGGAGATCAGCAGACCTGCACATTTAATGCAGGTCTAACTTCACAACCTGTACTCTGTTATGCTAAATTACTGAAATTCAAATAAGTTATTTCTATGATACAAGTATTTTTAAAATAAAATATTTGCATTTCTACTCACAATTAAGATATCAAGATGATTCTTTAGAATTAAAAACTAGGACCATGTAAGGTGTTCAAATTTACTTGACTTTCCTCAATATTGGTAATGAATTTCACATTTGTATCACTATACAGTGTAAAATACTATAGGGAGTTAAGTGAGGCAAATTTAAATTAAATCATTAAGATCTGTGTGCAGCTCAGCAGCCAGTGCATAGGTTCAAATCCCACTTTGCTGAAAATCCATGTGATTTGGGAAAATTAATTGTGCCTTGCTTTCTCACCTATAAAAAGAGGAAGGATTATTTCTAATAATTTCATTAGCTAATGTATGTGAAGTACTTAGCTTATAGCCTAACACATGATGAGTAATCTTGAGAGGAAGTATCTTGACTGCATTCTATAAAATATAAGAACTGTAAGTATTCAGATTCCATTTAGTATATTTCCATACGAGACACTGATCACATTTGCCTCAGTATTTTCCAACATCCTTTTCCTATGAAGAGTTACAGAACCCATAATCACAAAATAATTAAGTTTATATTACAACAAAGAATCTACCATAAAATAAATTAAGAGGCACATATACACACTCAGAATGTTATTTCCAAATGTAAAACAAACCACAATATGCATTCACCATTCACAATACTATCATATGCAACATGAACAATCTAGCTAAGGCAAAGAGACAGCTTTGTTTCTGCTAGAAGCTTTCTTACTGTATATGACTTGAAATATAAAATAAAACAAATATGTAGTTGAATTTGCAGAAGAAGTGGAGAGGCTTGGATGAACAAGCAGAAAATAATGTGAGTGGTACAAACAAGATGCTGCTGCCTTAGACCCTGATGTGGAGATGGGACTGGGGAGAAAGTATATAAAAACTGAAGATAGGCCAAACCAGATACAGCTGGATATTTTAATATGCATCAAATGACAAGAGATATGGCCTCATGTCCATCCCACATGAGACAGGAATGTGAAACTGATACCTGCCTTGTCTGTAAAAGCCATACTTCCTAAATGTTAACAGTCACAAGAATCACCGGGAAGGCCGGTTAATGCCAACCAAGATTTCTCAGTGCCCTTTCTAAACCCTGACTCGGCCTGTCCAGAGGCCTACATCTCTGAACACTCTCAGAAATCACTCTCAGATGATTTGATGCTACAGACTCTAAGTAGCACTGCTCTAGCCTTTAAGAATTAAAGGCTGTAGCATCAGTGAAAGGTTCCTAAAATTATCATTGTTGACCTAGGGAGACAGTAAACTTATTTCTGATTTGGGCTCACAAACTGCATGCTGGTGTGAAGTAAAACTGTGTACTGTACACATGGCATAAGCATGCCACACTTAGGAATTCATTCAAAAAACTAGTTTTGGCCTGGTAATTTGTGTGAGGCATATGGAAAAAGTAAACACAAGGGAGTTCTGTAGGGAAACTTTCATAAGCCAGACTATGTGAAATTCCCATTTAGACAACTCACAAACAATAATTAAAAGACATACAAGGAAATGTTTATGAGCAAAAGTCTACAAAAATAGTATACAGGGAGAATGGCACCATAAAACTTAACATAACAATTGAAAGATCCTATAAAAATGTTTTGAAACATTTGAACACACACAGACACACATGCATGTTATGTGCATGCATCGATAGAAAAATGTAACAAAAGAATTTATAGAAATGAAAAATGCCACTGTTGCAGTGTTTCAATAGACTGGTTTACTTTAGATGCTGGTAAGGGAAAAACCTGGAAGAAGTTCCACAGTATGCAGCGTAGAGGACAAAAACATAGAAGACACTGAAGAGCAGTGAGTATTAAGGTATTGAACACATGGTTAACGGGAATTTTGTAGTTAACTAAACAGAGAGAGACTACAGAGGAGCAATTTTGGAAGACAAAATGGCTAGCAATTTCCTACAATTAGAATTTTAGGAATGAAGAATCTAAGATAAGCAAACTGAATGAACGAATGAATGAGAGGCTACTTCAAATCCATAAAATGACAAAACTTCAGAATATAGTAGACAAAAAGATCCCAGGGCAATAAAAAGATAAGATAATTTATCTGCAATGAAACTATAATTCAGTTTACAGAAGACAACAGAGATCAAAAGATTGTCAAATATTTTTTACATATTGAGAGAATATAACTATCAACCTAGAAATTTCTACCAAGGTAAATTAACACTTAATAAAGAACACATAATAATGACATTTCCAAGACAAACAACTTTGAGCTAGTCAATGATGATTTTTCCAAAAGAAGGAAACTGATCCAGGGGTTGTTTTAACATTTCAAAGTAGAGATATTGAGCCACTGTAAATTTTGCCAGGTATATATGGTTTCAAGTGTAACTACTAAAATCTAACTGAAATAGGATTTAATGCTTCCAAATAAGTAGACATGAAACATGTAGGAAAAAATAGAAAAAATAATGGACAGATAATATAAACAACAAAAGCATAAATACAAGAATGATGTATGTCGATGGAGGGACTCAGGGTGCAGCGCACAAAGGCAGTCTGCCCACTGTCTCAGTAGGGGCCCCTGGTCTGAGCTGGGAGAACTAGCAGCTCCAGAGATCCGACCATGGAGGGACTCAGGATGCAGCACACAAAGGCAATTTGCCCGCCCTCTGGGTAAGCGCCCTGTGCTATGAGGCAAAAGAATCACTCAGCGGCTCCCATGAGCCTACCAGGGCTCGGGCTGAGAATCACCCCCCCACACACCCATTTAGCAAGTGAGAACCAGAGATCTAGACATCTCTTGAGAGGTTGACCATATACAACGTAGTAAATAGGAGGGATTTCCTTCTACCATCTCTTTGAAGACAAATATTGTTATCACTGTTTTGCTTTGTTCTGATTAATGGTATTGCTCTATTCAATGTTCTGTTTTGATAAATTCTAGAATGTCCTTTATTTCCTTTGATTTGGCTATACCTGATTGAAAGAACAACTGCTGTGAAGATAACAGGATATACTATGGTACCTATTACTGTTATGCCAGTAACCTGTTGAGGGTTTCTGTACCAATTTCACTGCACTGTCTCAGTTGGCTTTGTTCCATCTAGTTCTGTTGTATTTTACTACCTTCAAAATAATAAAAATTAAAATAAATAAATAAAAAATAAAAAGTAAGCAAAACAAATCAGTAAGGTACTGAGCAAGCTGAAACACAATATTACTAAACAAATAATGGACTTAAAAAGCAAAAAGAGGAAAAGAAAGTGAGGAAAACAAAGATAATGGACTTAAAAAGCAAAAGGAGGAAAAGAAAGAGCTCTAAAGGATATAAATGCATGTATGTTTAAGTGTGTAGGATTGACGACTGTGTTGCTAAGTTTTTGTTGGATTGTTGAACAGAACTGTTTGCAGCCTCACTGTTTGAAAGTCCACTGTGTATACTTTAATTTTGTAACAACTATATCTAAGAAGACAATATGTAATTTATCAACTAGATATTTCTTACTGTTCTTTTTTTTTCTTTTTCTTTGAACTTCTGTATTGTTTCTTCCCTTTTTTGTCTGTTTTGCTTTTTTTCTCTTTAAATAAAATTTTAAAACAAAGAATGATGTATGTCAACTTCAAGAGAGTGAATATATCTATAGCTTGAGGAAATGAAAAGGGATATGGTTAGACTTTTACCATTATACAATAGCAATGTTATGCAAATAAGGCATAATGTTACTCTCTGTTAAATTGGGGCAGTGAAGATATGAATTTCCATCATTTTGATTTCTGTGTATTATGTATTTGAAATATATAATGACAACTGTTTAAGTTAGGAAGTCAAATAAGATAAGCCAAGCTATTGTAGTAACAAAACTTTAGCCAGAAAATAAACTACTTAAGATGGATTTATATTCCAAAAGTAGTCAAGAATGGTCTAAATTAATAATGTAGAAAACTTGTTTAAAAGATATCTATTACTTAATTTTCCTCTTGAAATTCTTACCATTTGGTTTGTCAAAGACTTTGATTGTATAAAAACTAAGATGAAAACAATATATACCAAAAGGTTATATTCTTATTCTACTGATGGCTTCATCAGTAGTCAGAAGTAGACACTAATGAAAAAGAAATAAACTAAGGGTAATTTAAAGCAAATTCTGTAATTCAAAGAAAATCTTCTAAAATTGCTTGAAGGGCTATAGTAGTAATACACTAACCAGCTAACAACATAAAATAAGAAAATTAGAAGGACAAAAGGAGGGTTACTTTCTAGATTAGACTTGAAAATTCATTAGTTTTTTCATTTCTCAAATGTCAAATTCCAAATCTGCTATTTTTTTTTAACTTTGGCTTCAAAGGATCTCTAATTTTAGCATTTTGCATTGATAATTCAAGTCTCATGGTGTTTATAAGGGGTTTCATGTCTCTTTTTCCACTCAATCTCATATGAAAATCATGCTTCTTTTTTTAATGACTCACACCTTACAGTACATTGTTTATTAATTCCAAAACAATTCCTGTTAGTGACTGCTACAATTTTCCCAAAGGAATAAGGCTAAAATTAGGCTTTTTGGCTCCAGGATCACTCCTGCACAGGTAGGTACATGCTGTGACCTTTCCCCTCCCCATCTGTTCCTTCTTAAAAAGCAACAGCATAAGGGCAAAAGTCAGAGAAATAGAATTGCCGGCCTAACATTTAAAATCAAATCAGACAGGTACAATGAAGTAAAAGGAAAACATGAGCACACTGATGACTTTAGGAAGCTATTTATGGAATTATTTATGCAGTTAAAAATAGGTATATGTATTACAATTGTTTTTACATTTGGACAAAGATGGCATCTTCAAGGATATAACTCTGTTCATTAAACGTACTCTAAGCTTTCCTGTCCCCTGCCAGCCTCATTTAATCAAACTGTAAAGCATGGTCTGTGTTAGGTTTTATCATATCTGGCTTAGGTTTAATCAGACACTGTACTATTTATATTCATATTTTCTGCAACAAAAGCAATATATTTGTTAATACCAGAAAGCAGAAACACAGAAAACTAGAATGTCACATGACTTATCACATAGGAGTCACTCACTCAACAAACATTTGGTGAATTCAAAGATGAAGTAAGGCAGGAATCAACCCTTCTTTCATAAATGACATAATAAATAGGCATTCAGGTCGTATGTTTGCTTTTTTAAATACTCTTCTCACTGGAGTGGGAAAGCATCCTTAGACAATACGTAAGTGAATTAGTATAGCTATATTAGAGTAAAATTTTATCAATAAACACTGAAATTTTAATGTGATTTTAATTCATACTACAAAATATTATTCTTTTGTTTATTTTAATAAATATAAAAATTAGTTTGAGTCAGAAAATCAGTAAAAAAAAAATATAGAGTTAGAATTAGTGGGCCATAGTTTGCCATCCCAGAAATAATTTAAGACTTACTTCAAAAGCCACCTAGATCTTAATTCTTCAAAATTACATGCAAAAAATAAAGGATTAAACTGCAAGGCATAATAGGAAATATGGACAACAACTATAAGCAGTACTAGTCACTAATTCATTTAAAGTGTATACAATTTTACATGTATTTCTTTTCAAATAGCTTCACATGAATCATGACCATGCAGATCAAGGTCCTCAGAGGCTAACAGCAACACACATCTTGAAAACACAGATATATTTTAGTTGAACTTGATAACATCTACACATAAGGAATTCAGAATTTGAAAACTGTAAGCCCATACATAGAATCAATGGCTGGTCTAGGGGAGTTTCTTGAGTTCTGAAGTTATGAACAAATATTTGTGCCATGAACATTTTTCTGTACAGCTGGTACAGCTTTCATCACATTTTCAAGCAGTTAGTGGTTTAAAAACCAGACATCTACATTGTAAGAAATGATTCCAGTAGGTCCAAATAGTATTTCCTTTAATTTTCAATATCTAAAAACAGTATAAATTTTTAGACTTCTAAATGTTTTCTTCTAGGAGTGACTTTTAAGGTATAAAAAAAGATTATCTCTCTCATTCTTACCAACTTCAAGCGAGGCTGAATTATTCTTAAAAAGAAAACATACTACAGAAATACAGATAAGTTAAAAACAACTGCATATGAAAAGTCTAGGCCCCAACAACTTTCTCTTCCTAAAGCAAATCATATATATACATTATATACACTGCAAATATTGCAGTGTTTCATTAAGTTTTATATCTGCAATATTCACACTGAAAATATCCATCTAAAAAAACTAACATAATTATAGATTATTAGAATAGCATGTGCCTTTTTTAATGTCACATACCTTGTGGTTTCAACTTTTAAAGTACAATACAGTCAGGAAAGCAAGGCAGTCCTCCCCTCTTGAAAGATATCCCATTTTACCTTTCCCTCTCCCTATATATTAGTGGGCCATAGTTGAGTTTGAGGGTCAGAAGGCATGCTATGAGAATGTAAAAACAGATCCGCCAGAGTGTATCTTAAAAAGTCAGCTCCGAGGGTGATGGGAGGATGAAAACATTTGATTCATAGATCAACCCGTCAAGGCTTTTCGGAGAGCTTCATGACTTATGTTACATACAATCATTACCAGGTATTCGTTTGAACAAAGAATACATAGAGAAGCAATTCACTGCTGTGAAGGCAGAGATTCTGAAGAACTGGTAACAAGCAAACACAGTGATTTCTGGAAGAATCACCATCTCAGAATAAGGCAGAGAAGAGATACAGGAAACACTGGGGACAGCATGGTAGTGCAGAATCAATGGTACAAAAACAAACAGTACTCTATTTTCAGCTGATGCTACACATAATTATTTGTCAGAGTACAATTATCAACAATGAGAACAATGATTCTAAATCATTAAATAAATGTTAATCAGCTTCACAGTTTTATCAGAAATGAAGAAATGTAAGGATCTTATTGAAAGCCTCTTAAATGCAGTTTTCATGCTTAGGATATAAGTATCAATCACCTGAAACATTCATCTATGTACAGAACTTCATTACTAATGCTGCTGGCAAGACACTGTAAGACCTACTATAAATGTTCAATTATACTTGATGAGCAAATTCATGAGTGAAAAGTACATTAAATTAATATGATTTGTCTTACCATACTCAATTGCAAAATTTATGTATGTTCTTAGACTGCAGTTAAGAGAAATGTTTAAAAATTACCTAGTTGAAGAGTAAAATAGGAAGAAGGAAAATACTCAGAAAATTAAGTCCACTTGGAAAAAGAAGGCTTTAATAAAATCAAAAATAGTGACTAATTGCTCAGATTTTTGGTGTTAGACATAATAGAACTAGAGCTATAAGCCCCACCAGGCTATAAAAGTGAAGTCCCATACCAGAGCTTGCATTCAATTTCTCTTGTTTTTCAAGTAACCTCACACATTTACTTCTTATCTGTTCTTTGTGTGTTTGAAATAATTCAAAAATCTTTTCAGGATAGCTGCAGTAGCAAAAAAGCTGAGATTATGAAGACAGAAAATTTAGTTTTCAATAGTAAGTACGTATTTTTGTCTTGTGCTTAAGCTTTTATTTAGTAACTGTCTTAATTTTTTTATTACTGAGACAAAATACCTGACGCCCAACATTAAAGGGGAAAAGTTTTATTTAGCTCACAGTTCGTAGAGGTTTCAGTCCGTAATCAGCTGACCCCAAGACAGAAGGGCGATAGTTCATGGTGATGAAAAGCAACAAGAGAATGGTGTAAAAGCAACAAGAAAATGAGCAAAGCCTCTTTCTATCCCTTATATTGTATCCAACCTACTGGGACTAGGGCAGTGCCAATCCAATCAGTGGACTGATTCATCAGTTACCCACCTTTAATCCCAGCATCTTAATTCCAGCAGCATTGCATTTGAATCAATTACACATGCTAGGTTCAGCTACCTCTGAAAAAACTCTATGACTACAGGGGGGACAACTAGACAAAAACCATAATAGTAAACTAGATAAATGCATATGTCACCTTAAATAGTGAATGTTGGCAATACAGATTTTCCCTTTCCATATTTGGAAGCATCATACCTATTGATCAGTACCTTTGTATTTTTAACAGAGTGTATATTTTATTTAGCTTGATCATCAAGTCTTTAAATATAGCATCAAGTAACACATTATGAAAAACACTTTGCAAAAGTGGTTACATGCAGTAAAAGTTAAAGAGACTTTTTAAATCATATCTAAACCAGTTTCAAAATATTAACAGGCATGGCTTTCTTTAACAAGCTAATTCCTAACATAAATATAACTGTACTAGACATCTATTCCAGATAACCAGTACCTATTTTTCCTTTTGCCCTAGGAATTTCCCCAGTTATTGCTTTGGTGACCTTTGGTCTCCCACTATCCACATATGGAATTCTAGTAAGGCTTTTCCCACTATTCAGTTTTAGCTTGGTACCACTAACTGAAATCTGGTCAGTGAGACCACTACCTACTTTTGGAAACAGGGAAATATGAGAATGCATATGTAATCACGTAAATGAAAGCCAAGTACCATCAGCTTCAGGACTCTGAGCTACTGGGAAGTTAAGGGCTTGCTTGTTAAAGTGGTAGCACCTGAACAAATAGCTAATATGGCCAGGTTGTTACTGTGCACTTAGAGAGAGCCTGGATGACAATGAAATCAACCTAACAGAAAGTGTTAAAGACAAAAGCACAAACAGATTTGAGGATGAAAGAACTTGGATGCTACAAATAAAGGTCCTTGTGCCATAATTAGACTACATTTAGATTTTTAGTTCTAAAGTCAATAAATACTAGCTTCATTTGCTTAAATTTTTAAAATGACTGACATTTTATTATTTAGCAATAATGAAGAGAGTTAAGACTTTGTCTTCTTGGTGAATCCTGAGTCTTAGTCCTGGTTCAAGCATGTGACTTGTCTGGTCTTTAAGAATCTAATCCTGAAGTGGGTTTTGTTATCTGTAAAATACACATAAGAATGTGTATCTTGCAGGGTTGTTGTAAAGACTAAATGCACAGTGTGTTAAATATTTAGTATAGTAAATAACTGGTAAATTGAATTTGTTTTTCAACTGTGTGGGGTATAGAAGATAGATTTAGGTAGATAGATTTTTTAAAAACATTTCATGGATAGAGTAACAAAAAGGTTTCTCTAAGGAAGGATTCTCAAATTGGAAAGATAATCCTTAACACAACAATACAAATTTTGTTTTTAAAGGTATGATCACCTGTGTTAGGAAACTGAGAGTGAAAATTTACAAACAGGGCACTAAAGAGGATCTAAGTAAAATTCTTTGCTACATATAGAAGGCTTTTAAACATACACAAAACCAAAGTATTGTCTAGGTAGACTCAGGGTTTGCATAGAAGTCTATGTAATATTTAAATTTTAATTGGCTTAAAGTTGACTTATTCAGTTCTTTAAGTTTTCACTCACATATTCCTAGAATTCCATAGCTCTAGGAACAACACAAGAATTAGGTACCTTCAAAAGAAAACATTTTGAGGGCTTTTGGGGAGGTATACAAATCTAAGAACTTACTGGCTTAAATCATGTAATTTGCTATTTATCAACTCAATTAAGAAACTCCATAATGAATTCATCTATTTGTAAACTCCAAAAGATAGGTTGGCTAATATTAAATTTTGCCTTTTCCTTTGAAACCCAACCTACATGACATTTTCAAATAATTTTTATCTTCCCACAAAAGGAAAAAAAACCATTTCTGCTTTGTTGGGTTTTGCTCTAACAGTCATCAGTTTATATACATCAGTTACATTATAGGTTTAAAGCTAATAAAAGTCATCAAATATTACTCTTAAATATTCATATATTTTACAAACTAAAGCAGATGCTTTTCTTATATGGCTTTAGATTATGAGTGAAAATCAGATTCCAAAACTTCAATATAATCCATTGTATGTTATCTAAATTGTGATTGTTGGAGAAATCATTAAACTGTGTAACTAACTAGAATTGCATATAATTTGCTAAAATTAAGTAGGCTGGCAATGTGATATAATAGTTTATAGTTAAAGTTCAGATAGATTTTAGAATTTATACTTAGATGTAAAATAGATTCATTAAAACAGTATTTTGTGGATAATCGAAATGGTTTATATTATGAAAGATTATTTGGCATATGAAAAAGAAGTTATGGAGAAATACCACAAAATCTGCCTTTGTAAGAAATTGAGCCAGATGGCAAAAACCACAAGCTACAATAGAATTTTACTTGTTACAGTAATATACCCATTCTTTCTAAATTATATAGACAAAAACTCTAGCTCCAAGAGCCAATAAATATCACTGTTAAATTCAAATAATTTGTTCTCATGGTAACATCTACGCAAGTTTTTATTGTGTAAACTCAATAAAGCCAAATAAAAATTAGTTACCCAATTCACATACAAAAAAGACAAAGCAATGCTCTGTAGCCACTGTCAGGGACAATATGCTATAATGGGGATAGAGGTAATAATCCTACAAAAATTGTCAAAAATTCTCTGCTTTATTTGGGCTTCTGTTTTTCATGTATAGATGAAGAGGAAAAGAAAAACAGCAATGCCAATTTTCAGTAAGGTAATTGTTATATTTATACAAACAAACAAAAATTATTCACACTCTTGGAAGCAATAATGCATATGATTCAAATATATAAGATTATACATGTGCAAAGATTGGCACTTTTATTATTCACAAAACTTATTTTCTAAAGAGTCAACTGTCTGAGATAATGAGAGTAGTGATCATTCCCTTTGAAAACTAATGCAAACTAAAGATACTTCCTGCCAGAGTTACATACATATGCTTTATTTTCATAACACTCATGTGCACATGTGCATGCAGACACACACACACACAATATGACTGTAATAGAAAAACGGAATTGTCATCCAATTTTGAAAACTACTTATTAAAGGAGTCAGTATTTTACAATGTACACGAATAACAAGTATGATGGAAGAAAGAGAAGTGAAAAATGCAGTACACATTAAGATTAAAATAACTGAGCAAAAGAACATAATGGCAAATAAAATTCAAACAGGTTAAAATAGACTCATATACCATAAATAATGATTACGCATCTCTATTCTTCATTTTACATGTTAATTATCCTGCTATCAGTTTTGACATACCCATCAGTAGTTGTAAAACTCTAGGAGTCAAGCTCTAGAAGGGTAATCTTTGAGGTTGTAACGGTAACTGACAAAGCCTGGAGCAATATATAATTTATCTTGTTCCATTAATGTACAACATACAATGCTCATTGTTCAATTCTATACATATTTTTATTAATTCAGCTTCATGCACATATATACTGTGCCATGTATGGATGTTAGATATGTAAAAACAAATAAAATACAAGTCCATGTTTCAAAGAGCTTGTCATACAAAGAACAATTCACAAAACTTTATTTCTCACAACTAGAATGTTACCTGGGTAGGGGCAGGACTTTTGATCTATTTTGCTCAGTGATACATGTCAAGTGCCTAAAACAACTACAGAGTTATTAAAAAAGAGAAATGAAATTTAAAACAGAGAAGTACAATTTGAATCAGGTCTTATCTGACTACAAAGCCCATACTTTTAGCTTTTATCTTATTCAGCTCTCCTATCCTCTGATTTCTCAGAAAGTAATCTTCTAAACAAAAACTGGATTTTTCTAACACATACAAAATTATACATGTGAAAAGCAATAGTAAACATGTGAATAATGAACTCTGAAGAGCCTGGAAATTGACAATAGACATTTTGAACATTATCCAGCAATTAAGATAATACACACAGACACACATATATGCATATACATATATATACCCACATACATATATATATTCTTTTTTAACATTATAAAAATAAAATTATATTGTATGTGTTTTTCTGTGGCTTGTTATTCACATTCAACATTGTTGAGACTACTTTGTTAACAATACAGACAAAGCATTCATTTAAACAGCTTTTAGCATACTGATGAAAAATATCACGGTTTTTCTGTTCTATGGGTGGGAGGGCACATGTTTCTAATTTATTTTTTGTAACTATAAATGATTAGTGTGTCTGTATATGACCTATTTCAAGTGTGCAAGAGTTTTTATCTTGGCTAAGATGCTTAAGAGTGGACTTGCTGAGTCATGTGCCAATTGTTTAAAACGATTCTGAGTTATTTATTTTCCAGCGTTCTTGTATCAGTTTATAGATATGACTTAAGAATAAATGAAAAAATGGAAGGTAATGCTTCTCAGCCTTTTGGCTAAGATCAAGTGTAGCATCTGTTCTTATTAGAAAAAATAGCAGAAAGGGAAAGTTTATATGTATGTTCCTAAACGTATATAAATGTATGTATGTATATGAACGCTAGATAGATAACTAAACTACTAATTTCTCTTAGTTCATCATAAAGCTTGTGCTGTCATTGTTTGATCGATCACTTTGGCATCTAGATTTTGTAAGCTGAAAAACTAGCTCTGAGACAAAAATGTGAAACATATTAACCAGTGTTAATTCCCTTTTTTCTTTTTTGAAATTCTGTATCATTTCTTCTTTTTGTTTTGAGTTTTTTAAATAACAAAAGAATAAATAAAAGTTCTATTACTTCAGTCTTCTTCACATTTCTTCTTAGAATTTAAAAACAAAAGTGTCTTCTAATAAAAAGCAACAAGGAAAACCTGGCTTTAATTAATTCAATACTCCTACACTACACAAGTTCTCTTGGTTCTATTATCACCAAGCTTGTGCCATAAGACACTTCTTTCACGTCTCCAATGAGACTTCCAAGATTTTTTTTATTTGAATTTTTTTTTGTGGTACCAGGGATCAAATCCGGGAACTTCACACTGAGTTATATACCAGCTGTTTCTAATTTTGTGTTTTGAGATAGTCTATCACTGAGTTACAAGCTTCACAAACTTTCTCTTATACCCCACTACCCCCATCTGGCACGGAGGGTGACAAGCAGGAACTATACCTGCTTACTCCCATCAACTAGCTGGAGAGTAGGTTTTATGAACTGGGAGTTAGATCTGCCTCACTAACCAGTGAGTATGTTTTCCTGATTGTCTGGTTCAAATTGGCCCTCAATAAATAAACTAATGACTATATTTCCCTAGTTAAAAATAAATCTGTTTCCCATCTTAATATAAAAAATGTGTATCTTTCAATACCAGTCTCTGGACAACAATGATGTATCAAGGGGCTATCTCCAGAACTCTCTCTGGCCAAGGACTCTTTCCTGGGTACATAATGTCTAGGATAGGAAGATATCTGATCTATATGTCTTCTCTGATATTCCATATATTAGTAATTTCTCAAATTAGGGAAGCTGTATCTGGAGAAGCAGATGAAACTAGAAATCTAGTTCACTAGGTGTCTTTCATGCAGGTTCACTAAGTTTAGACTGTGTCCACTAAAAAATGGGAAATACTGAGATTTAAATTTAAGCAAGCTATAATGAATTGCTACTTCAGATTAACTTTTAGACTGCTTTACCAAAGAAAAACTGTTAAAAACAAAACAAAACAGGTTTCTTGCTTGGAAACCCACTTTGACTTTACACTGACTATATTTTCATGGATGAATGAGTCTTTAATGTTTTCTTCTCAGGAACACTTTTGGATTTGGATGACAGATTCCTGAAGGGCATTTCTAAATAAGGCATTTAAAAGCAATGAAAATGTTCTCCATTGATATATATATGACAACTTAGAAAGCTTTGGATGTAGTGATGATGAAATGATTACAATGTCAATATAGATAATCTTTGCAAACATAAACAGAAAACAAGAAAAGTCAAGAAATATTTTGATGGTGAACTATTTCAATATTCTGTCCTTCACAATTGATGAAGGTATTTTTTCAAGATTGTATAAATGAGAATATGGAAGTTAAATTGTTACTCTTCTTGTATCCTAGCAATCATTTCTTCCTAACTTTGAAGTTAGGCGAAGCCAACCTAATTTTCATTATCTTTTACCTTTCTCCACTGTAGCTCTACTTTCTAAACACTCCTCTGTAATCACTCACATACCTTGTTTTCCATTTCTGCAGCTACCACATGGTCTATCTTCTGATGCTTCAACTGCAATAAAAGCCTTCTAACAGTTTCCTTAACTACATCTTCTCATCAGTCTGGTATATCCCCAATGCAAACAAAATTGGTAATATTCCTTTTATAGGCTCTAAAAATTTCCCTCTTAGAACTCATAGTAATTTATGACTGCCTGATTTATTAGACTTCAGCCACCATAACATTTGCAGCATGCCATTAATGTCTCCCGAGCCCCTGGATTTCCTAATTCACAACTTGGTACTTTCTAAATCATTTTCTATCTTTATAGAAGCCAGTTCCCTCTGATCAGCTCTTTACCTCAGCTTGCTCCTTCTAGTTATCTACTGTCTACTGCTCAGTAGCCTTAAAGAAATGTTTCTGCCTTCATCTTATTTATCCTTGATCACTCTTCAATCTGTCCATCAAAGTTCATTGCAATCTTCTCCTTGAAGCCAATAATTAACTACAGTAAGGCATTTGTTAATTGAATTTCCTTTTGATTTTCACCTAGACTAGACTTGACACACTGATTTCAATGCACAGTACATTACAGGATGACTTGACATCATCACTATCCCACTGCAGTCACTCATCCCATGAATTCCAACTCTGCTAGGAGAAAAATAACAAAACTAGGGCCTTTCATTGTCATCCCAGAGTACTCAAAAATATTTATTGAATTATTATATAGTACCTGGGACTAAAATAATATGAAACTCTAAGAACAGTTTCTGAGCATTTACGCAGAGAAAGCAATGCTATACAATGAATAAACTGGTATTACTGCATTGTTCAATAAAGTAATCAAGCCATGTGTTTAATCAGTATTCATTTTGTATCAGATATCACCTCAGGTAAAGCAGATTGAATGAGTGAGTAAAAGAACTTCTGGAGAGCTTTTAAGTACCTACTACTTATAACTGTGTATTCTCTTTTTTTCCAAAATATTGTTTCATTATAATTGCATCTTTTGATGTTGCTGCACAGTGAGAGCTGTATTTATGTCTGGTTATCAGACTGCTACTGGATCTGTGTATGGAATAAGAAAGTTAATGGTTTATCAATATTCAAGGAATTAAAATTATCCTTCCTAGCCTAACAACTTCTAACATTAACAACCTTCAGAGACCTAGGTTGTTTTATAGCATACAGATATATTTTATTTAGATATAATCTAGTGACATTTCTCTATCGGGGGTGGTCAAACTCTTTGCCCAAGTGAGCAGCTTCAGATGGGGTGCACATGCAGTCAGTGAGAGAAGGAGACACCCGCCTAGCCAGCCAGATCAGCCAAATCAACTCTGGCTATCAATGGGCTGAAAGATGTTACAGTCAGATGGCCCTCACTTCCTAAAGACATTCCCCTATGTCTCATATACAGTAATCAATTCATGCTAAATCTTACTGTAAAATGTCTCCAATTTTTGTTTTTTCCCTTCTATTATTATTGTCTCCAAGCCTTTCAGAAACTCATTCTCCTCACCAAAACCTATTCCTCTTCTAATATTCTCTCTGATGCTAAAAGTACCATACATTATATGCTATGCTTTAGCTTTGCATGTCAAAAATCACTCATCTCTAATAGGATCTGATTTAAACTGTTCAAATCTGGCCACTTCACAACACTTCCTTAACACTACTCCAAATTAATACTATATTTCTCTAGGGACCAGAAAAAGTACCTTAAGTGGCTTCCCCATTTCCATTTTACCCCCAAGCTCTTCCCCACATTACAATCTGATTGTCTTTTCAAAACATGTATCTAGCCATACTTTCTTAACCTGCTTAACTCTGCTATCAGGACTCTTTTAACGGTGAAATCCTTAGCATGGTCTGTCTTGGCCGCTGGACAGAAAATGAACCTCTCAAAAATGTTCTCATCCTAATTCCTAGAACCGTGACACATCATGTTACATGAATTCATAATAGTACATAATTGGAATTCAGTAAGACTGCAGATAACATTAAGGCTGTGAGTCAGCTGATCTCAAGATAAAGAGATTATCCTATATTATACGATGTAATTGTAAAGGTCCCAAAAAGTAGGAGAGAAAAATTGAAAGGTCAAAGGCGGCGACAAAAGGATAGAAGCAAGGCCATCAAAGTGATGCTGTATAAGGAGAACCCAAACCATTTTGTTTCCTCAATTTTCATCTCATTTATAAAATTTTTGAAGCCAAGGAGCATATTGTGTCTTTTTCCTACCATTGTGTCCATTGAAAACACAGTGAACTTTAGCTAAAGACATGAACACAATAAACATTTTTTAAATATAGGAAGGAATCATCTTGTAGTCTTCATCTGATTAGTCTCTGTTTATTTGACATTATCTTCTTTATCTTGTGTTAAATGGAAACCACTAAACTATATTAGGTCCTAATCCCTGGACCATGTGAATGCTCCTTTTTTTGGCAACATATTTGCAGATGTGATTAAATGGGTTAACTGTGTAGGACCAAAATGTTATCACAAATGTTCATTTAAAGGAAAGACAGAGAGAGATAAGACACATAGAAATATGATAACACATTCAGAACTGAGCAGACAATAAGTACTAATCACCACCAGAAGCTGGAAGGGCCAATGAACAGTTCTCAGAGTATTCATAGGAAGTGACACTCTGTTTATACCTTGATTTGGCTCAGTGAACTGTTTTCAGACCTTAGCCTCTTATATTATAAATACTTTTCTGTTGTTTTGAGCCAACATGTTTTTAGTAATTTGTTACAGCAGCCCAAGAAAGTAATATACTCATCATTTTCAGATTTTTGATCACATTCTCTTTGTTGAATGTCCTTTTTTTCTCTTTATTTTTCAGTAAGTGTTCATTAAGTAAAAAACAGTAAAAGCTAAATTTAATATTTTCATCAAGTGCTATTTCTTTCATAAGCCGTTTTTTCAATACTTAGGTCATGTAAATATTTTCCATCTGTATGCAGAGATAATAAATTCTATAGAATTTTGCGATCTAAGAATTGTAAACCCACTAGGATATTTTTCTAATTATTCCACAGAATTAAATCCATGTTTAATTTTTTTCTTGTGTCCTTCAGCCTACGCATGAAACACAATTTATGGGCACAAAGGTCCTGGAAGGTTCTCCCAGATGTCTGGGGTTCTGTGCTTCTCTCTCTCAGATGTTTCTTCCATTGTCACCTTATCAAAGAGGCCTCAGCTGACCACACAATGCACAAACACTTCTTCCCCATCTCTCTAGCATCCTTACCCTGTTTTTCTGCATAACTCCATAACAACTTTAATACCACCTAATAAATAGTTTTGCAGGATGTCTCTTTTCTTTTCACAACGAGAAAATAAATCTCAAAAGATAAGGTCAATAATACAAAATAGGAATTCATAATAGTACATAATAGGAATTCAATAAATATTTACTAGATGAATGGTGATTAAAAATAACATTTCAAATACTATCTCAAAATTCAACAAGACCCACAATTTCAATTCTAGTAAAATTATAATCTTTCTTTTCTTTTTCATTCCTCTACAAGGGAACTCTGAAAGTTGTGCTAAGAATAAAAACCTGGGGAATGCAGTTTCTTAACTCTGAATTAATATACGGTTATGTTTCAGGCACAATGTTAGGCAATAACAAAGTAATAAGAGGACTGGACCAAATTAGAAAAAGCATTTAACCAAAGAACCACGTCCATGTTAAAAAAATACTCTTTTATCCCTTTTCACAAATGAAACTGAAATTCAGTTTACCTTCAAATAGCTAAAATGTTTGATTGTGAAGTTACTGCACAAAAATAATTCAAACAATCCTCATCCTGGAAGATACACACAAGATACGGCTCAGAAGCTTATTCAGACTAAACAATTCTATGCAAAGGCTAACAAACACATGGGATAAGTTACCAGAAGAGAATTGCTGAAGCAAGGAATACCATGTTCCATGGAGAATTTGAAGGGTATTTACATACAAACCAAATGAAGATTATGGGAAGAGAATAAAATACAAGTTTAACACAACTGAAATTCTCCCCAGCAATGTGTACCTCAAGTAACCTCATTGTCTTTACTACAATTAAAATACAATAAAGTTTTCTATGACTCTTTTAAATATGTTTATTGTAGACATTTGTCAGATTCCATGAAGTGAAATCTGTAGACCACCCAAGTCCTTTTCTGATATAATTTGTCTAAAAGTAACACATTAGTGTAAATCATGTCTTTAGTTTATATGTCTTAGAAATTGCTGATCACCCTCTTTTTATAAGACTAGTCCTACACTGTAGGATAAAAAACAGAAATTGAGGACACAATACAAACTTCATCAATCTTTTTAAAAGAATTACAATCTTGGAGCAATCCTCTGTCTTGATGAAGGAACAGCTAAGTAGAGTTGACCAGTAACTGTTAAATGCTATCACAAAGGGAAAGCAATGAAGTTTAACTTGACTTCTCCAAAAACAATAGTAAATGACACATAATCAAATTGGTTCTCACAAAAAAATGATTCTTCCAAGCACTCAGACTATAGAAAACACCCACTGCATGAAATTTATAGTAATCTAAATAACGAAGTATTGTTTCAAATCACCATCCTCTGATTATGGAAATATTACTGTCATTTTACTTTCCAAGGGTATTTCAGGAATGGATTTTTCTTCTTTTCTAAATGTAAGGGACATCTCTATGCCTACTTAGTATAACTACCTATAGAGCAATGCAGTAAATCTAATTCATGTACACAGGATGAACATCCATCTTTCTTTTTTATCATATAAAATATATCAGTGATAGGACCAAGCAGAGATGCAGGATAAACTTTCTCCATTCATTAACATTATTGTTAACAAGACAAACTTCATAACCGATGAGTAATGGATGAAAACATCACTATATTCACATAACAGAGATCAGTACATTTGTGTCATTTTCACTAATTCAACTCCTATTAATTCTCAAGGTACTGTAAAGGAGTTTGTGCTTGTGTGTGTGTGTGTGTGTGTGTGTGTGTGTGTGTGCCGAGGATCAAACTCACGACCTCGTGTTTGCCAAAGCAGGCACTTACGCTACTGAGCTAAACCCCCAGCCAAGTTCTCTATTCTTAAAACTATTACTAGTTCCATGCCAACTGCTCAGTCAAATAAAAATTTTAAGTGACTTACTTAAAATTCACCTATCTGTTGCACAGGATAATATAAACCATTATCCTAAATTTTGTTTCTATTTTTCTCTCGCCAAAATTCTCACCTTTTATCTCCAAGCCCTCTTTTCTCTGGATGCTAATTCTATTTTTTACCATCATCTTAAATGATGATGCACCCCAGAGTTCCAGCAAAGGCTTTATCTTCTTCTTATTCTGGATTTAACCTCTGGACATAGCTAAATATGAACATGGATTGTAAAAGTACTCACATGTAAACAACTGTCAATTTGTACTTCTCTAAATAAACCACACTTTCTTTGAGCTTATTTGAAAGTTCCAATATTCACTTAATTTGGATACCTTAAGGGTATTTCAAATATAACAACCATGTCTGAAATTATCCTTTCTCATTCTCCCCACTAAAATCAAAGAGGATGGGTTTTGAAGCTAGAGAAACATCTAGCTCAGTCACTGCCTAGCTACATAGTCCAATTAAGTTATTTACATTCTTTGAAGACTGACTCCTAGCTGTCTTAAAGGGTTGTTATTCTGAGAAGTAAATACATTTTATAATGATGAACCGTAAGAATAAACTTCCAAATTTAGTTTTCTCCTGACTCTAGTCTTTATCCAAGAACCTAAAGATGACTCTGGAATTCTCCCTGCATTTATAATCTATCAGTAATAGACTTTAACAATCAACCACCTGCACATTTATCTCCATCATTTATCTTCCTCTTTAACGGCTCTCTTTTTACATTAAATTCTCATTACCCTGTATTGCAACTATTCGTTTCTAGCTACTCTTCTAACTCAATCCTTCTACTACTCCTCTAAACATAAACAACACTGGGACTCCCTGATGCCTACAGGTTAATGTTTTATATTCTTAGCCTATGGCATAAATCTATCCTACTTGCCCTCCATCTGTCTTTTCAGTTTTCTCAGTACCTTATGCTTCAGTCACAAACTATTGATTTTATATTGCCGATATTTCTCTCAGGTTCTGATAATTTCCCCAAGGGTACAGAGTCTAACTCTGTACCTTTTGTACTCTTTCCTAAATTCTAAAATAATACTTTGTATAAAGTATGCACAGAATAAATATTTGTTGAATTAAAATTTTCCACATTTTAAAAAGATTTTCAAAATATGTATAGCTGCTGAAGACTACTTTTTGAGAACTAATGTAAGTCAAAATAATTTTTCTTCCTACATAAAAAGATTTGGGGGGGGGACTGTACTATAAACAATTTAGTCATTTCAGAACAATTTAGCAATATAATTATATTCAAATTAGTAATACAGAGTTAGGATGAGGGCGATACATAGAGATAGAGTGCTGGCCCCAAAATAAACTCAAGTTACAAACTGTTGAGATCTATGTAGCTCAGAGATTTTTAAGTAATAGGTAGAGACTGACAATAGACTAAAAGATAGAGGAGACGTCTGGAAAGAACTTGTACAGTAATAAAATTGTACCTTTTACTGAAACAGGTAATTCTTAAAACATGGACTACTGCCATTCTAGAAATCAAAAAGAAAAATTAGTAACAAAAAAAAAACAAAAGATGAAGATTTGAAATAAACTTGGAAGATATTGCATTATTTAAAAAGATAATGGGATTTTTTAGTCAAAGGGATGCTTTTTAAATAACAAAGCTATGACAGCACTGTATTAAAACCTACTTTACATAAACTCACAAAAATGCCACATTTTTCCACAAGCTCCTCGTGTGTCAACAGTGGTGCTCCTGGGGTAGACAGGGCACACTGGGAGATGGCAGGAGTGTCCTTCAGTAATATAGGCTGCAAGCACCACAAAAGTACCTGGGGAGGACTCATCTCGGGAGGCCTTGGTGAAAATGAAATACACATCAACTTAAGTGATGAGGCACATGCTCCACAGAGCAATTAGCACCTCAGATGGCACTAGTATCCAAGACAGTGAGCAAAGCACAATAGGAGCAGAAGCAGGTGGCAGAAATAAATCCTCTTGGTGAAGGCAGCTGGATTAGTAGAAATAGAATAGGCAGTGAGACAGAGCTAGGTCCTTCAAAGGAGCCAGTGCGGGGAGACTGACACCTCCTGCTGTGTGGGCCAAACCTCAAGACAAAAGACCAAACAAACACACCTATATCCTGAGGATTGATACCCTAAACAGTTCCCATACCCCTAGGAAAGAGTCACTGCTCCATAAGAATGCCCTCTTTCTATGTGACTCACTTCCCCATTTGTCCCTAATGTAATCAATTTTACTTAAACTATTGATATTATTGGCTAACTATAGTTATGTCCCACCTTATGCCCATCTGCCTTGTGATGTCCCAGTCTTCCCCCACATTGAACTCATGATTTTACTCTATAAAAAGTTCCCGGAAAAAAGACAGAGTCCTTGGCAACTTGCTTGAGACCCTTTCTGTCTCTCTCCAGACAGAAGCTTTCTTTCTTTCAATAAATATATTCTGGTCTTAACCTCTGTTGCTCCTAAAATTCATTCTTCAATTTTAGAGAACAGGAACTCGCGGACATAGTAGGTCGGGAGCTTCATTCCCCTATATAACTCTCAGCAAAGAGAACGGTTTATACCAACTATAGTAGTTTGAATAGGGGAACCTCACAACTCATATGGCTCTGGAAATTAAGAATATTATCATATCTCAAAATATGGTTAACAATTTCAAGATGAAACCATCAGAAGTCTAGGATGAGGCTTAAATCTTCATTTGAAAACTCAGGCAGAGATTACATGCAGTTGCAACACAAAGATTGCCAACTACTATCAAAAGTTGAGAGAGGCAAAGAATTTTTCCCTAGAACCTTCAGAAGGAGTCATGACTCTGCCAACACTGTGGCTTCTGATTTTGCTCTCTAGAACGAGACAGTAATTTTCTCATTTTAAACCTCTCAGTTTGTTGTAGAAGCCCTGCAACAGGATTACACCCAATGTTGCACAGTAGGAAAGGGTGCATGTACAGTGGGTGCAGAAACTTAGAGGAATCCCCAAAATATGTCCAGGGACAGGAGAACAGGTTTTACTGAAAACTTAGGACAAAACCAAGTTAAAAAGGGATTAAAAAAAAAAAAACAGGGATGTGATACTATCAAGAAAAATTGTCTAGTTTATGTTGTCTGCATTGTTTTTAAACTGTCTCTTTCTGTTCTTTTGATGAAAAGATATTATCTCAGAAATCTCACTGACACAAAATAATGGAAAATCCAACTTAAAGCACCAAAGAAGTGATTAGTAGTGACCATTATTAATATTAAACTTGTCTGTTAATACTCAATTCAATGCAACAACACAAAACAAATTAATATAAAAAATTTCCTTTAGGCATTAATTTAGTTACTCTGTATTTTTATAAAATGAAGCTATCGGCATGTGAAAGGATTTGAGTCATGACAAATTGACCTTCAACTAAAGTTTAATGTGAATCAACTAAGTAGACAGTAAATATAGGAAGAGATACAGAAATATACATTAAATATAAATATAGATCAATTATCATTTTAATGAAATAGAATTGCAATCATATATTCTTAAATTACAAATTCATATCTTCTAAGAAAAGAACTCAGTCTCATGGAACAACTAAAGCTATATCATCAAAAAAATAAGTAAATAAGCAAGAGAGAGAGAGAGAGAGAGAGAGAGAGAGAAATAGTAGTTTTGAGGAAAGTCTACAAATATTGGTACATGAAAACTTCATTTACATGACCAATATGTTCTGCATCCCTGCTTCCTTATCAATAAGTTAAACAGTTAGAATTTTAATTCCATGAAAGTAACTATATATATAAATATAACACTATTTTACTTACTGCACAACAAAAATGAAAAAAATCAAGGCATATTCTAGATATATTTCCAAACAGTTCTTTAAAAACATTATTTTCATCTGAACACATCACACCACTGTTTCTCCAATATAATTATGCTTATATTTATTTATGGGGAAATACTAAAGTACTGCACCTTAGCTAAAAAAAGAGCTTCTGTTATCAGAGTTAATGCTCTAATAGGAGAAATTAGCAACATGAATTAGGTCCAAACAAGTGATAAAAGTGAAGATATATAATGGAATGAGTGGGGTACTACTATCTAATGAGTTAAGGCAATAGTAAACAGGAGGTAGCACTTGAATTGTATGTTTAAGATGAAAAAGAACTAAAATGAGCAAGTGACAAGAGCATATTCTTGTGAAGATGTTGAACTAAACTCTCTTTCATTGCTGGTGTGAATGCATAACAATACAGCTACTCTGAAGACAATAGGGAAGATACTTAGAAAAGTAAACATTCTTACTATGTGACTCAAATAAAATGAAAACATGCTACACAAAATTTTCGTGTGGATATTTATAGTAGGTTGACATATAACTTCCTACATTGAAAGCAACTACAGTGTGCTACAGTAAGTGATCAACTGTGATACATCTAGACAGTGAAATATTATTTGGTGTTGGAAAGAAATGAACTGCTAGGTCACAAAAACACATAAGAAAACTAAAATGTATGTTACCAAGTGAAAGAAATATATCTAGAAAGACTATATACTATATGATTCTAACTAAATGACATTCTAGAAAAGGTAAAATTATGGAGATAATAAAAGAATCAGTGACGGTCAAGGTTAGTGAGAAGGGAAGAAAGAAAACGTAGAGTACAGTGGATTTTTAGGGTAGTAATAATGAATACATAACACAACACATTTGTGAAAACCCAGAAAATATGCAATATCCAAGAGTGAACTTTAAAGTAAACTATGGATTTTGGGAATCAATAATATGTCATTGTAAGTTTATGATTTTAACAGCGGAAGATGTTGATATTGCATGATGCTGTATGTAGGAATTCTATATCTTCTACTTAATTTTGCAATAAACCTAAAACTTCTCTTAAAAATCTTTTTACAAAAGAAAAGAAAAGAGAAGAGAAGAGAAGAGAAGAGAAGAGAAGAGAAGAGAAGAGAAAAGAAAAGAAAAGAAAAGAAAAGAAAAGAAAAGAAAAGAAAAGAAAAGAAAAGAAAAGAAAAGAGCCAGGTATCCTGGATCACACTTAGAATCTCAGCTACTTGAGAGGATAAGGCAGCAGATTCACAATTTGAGGCCTGCCTGAGCAATGTATCAAGAACTGATCTCAAAATAAGACTCAGTACTGCCTAAATTCAATCCCCAGTATAGCTGAAGGGATGGGGAGAGGCAGAAGAGA